>JBDJHY011059593.1:2427-14164 GCA_039654485.1 Withania somnifera
ATTATTAAATTAGAAAGGAAAAATCAAATTTTCATCTGGATAATAGTTGTTCTAGCCGATGGCTTTAAAAAAATAGATAAATAAGAGAGAAAAATAAAAAAAAAATGTCATTTAACAAGTAAAGTGAATTCAACAAATATAATTTAAATGTAAGAGATATAGCCACTCCATTTTCTCCAATCCCCTCCTTAATAGCGACATGTGTCACTTATATTATTAAATTAGAAAATAAAACTCAATTTTTCATTTTAATATCATATTAAAGAAATTAATTTTGAATCTAACACGACTCGAAAAAGCTAGCTTATTAAGAGGAGAGAAAATTATTTAAGATCATATAAAGAGACTGAATAAATCTTTAATTTCGCTACTAATATAAAAAGTGTAGAGGAAAAAATGGCAAATTGCTAACCTTGCACTATATAGAAAAGTGTTCTAATGTGCATATTGTTATTTGTCATCCATTCACATGCATTGTCTTCACTATTGTCTCTTTCCATTCTCCTTTTAGTTTTTTTATCTGAGTTTAAATTATATATAAAATAATAATATTAATAGGTGATGGTAAAATTAATAGTTATTTCATCTAAAAAATTAAACAGTTAAACACTTTCATTTTTTCAATCATATATTCATGTAGAATACGCTTGCCTAATTTCTCAAATAAGAATATATAAACATTTTCGAAGTATAGGACATCTAGTTTCTCTTTGTCTATGTATTTATGATTATTACCAAGGTATTAAGAGTTGGGATGTGATGAATTTGAATCCTATTTGAGGAGATTTGGTTGATTCCGAATCAATAAATTCAGAAAAAAGGGGTTCGTTTTGTCCGTTAAGGGTAGGTAACTCGTTTCCTGTCTTTGTTCTTACAAGGCCGAATACACTTTGAATTTGATAAATGTCTTCAACCGCTCAACTGCTCCATCAGCTTTCTGTTGACTTTATAGACCCACTTATAGTCAATGGCTTCTTTCCCTAGAGGAAGAGAGACTCAATCCCATGTAGCAAACCATTCTAATGCTACGATCTCTTTCTGCATAGCGCTACCAACAGGGTGATTTCGTCTTTAAGCACATATCTAGAGTTTGTTTGGATATATAAAAAAAAAACACTTTTCTATTTAATAAGTCTTACACAATACAAATTTGAATTAATTGAAATCAAGAGTTACTAATACCACATACAACAACAACAATAAATTCACAGTAATCTCATAAGTAGAGTCTTGAAAAAAATGGTGCAGCCCATGCCTTGTCCATATAGATTAGTAGAGCACTTTGAATGACATACACCAGAGTTGAAAACCCAAACACAAATTAGCGGACTAAATAAAGTGTAAACACAAATAGGCCGGCAGCTATGCTAACTGAATAACCCTTCTTGAGATAGGGGTAGCATGGCTGCCAAAGAGGAAGAGAAAATTGCATTAAATATGTCCGTCTCATTTAGGTTTGGCACTCACATTACATGAATCAAGTAAAAATGAAAAAACAAAACAATAATGTGTCCACGATAAACTATTCAAGTCAATAAGTTTCATAACATTCTCAAATCATTTTCTATATGTTCACTCTCCTCTTGTTAGATTCCACTCAACAACCATTACTCTCAAGCCATGTCAACAATCATAGCTTTGGGCTAAGACCAACTTTCTTGGACAATGTGCTCTTACCCTAGTCAAATTTTACCAACCCCCACCCTCTTCATCAGGCTATATTAATCCGCCACCGACTAATAACCCACAAGGATACACAACCCCACTGTTAGGGTATACTATTAACCATGCGATTTTTGATATATTATTATTTATTGAACGATTGTATGCTTATTTATTTATATCAATAAAATGTTATATTACATAAATCATTTTGTCATATATGTTTCCTAAACTTATATGGTAGATGATTTAGTGTTTAGAGTTTCAGCTTATACACAGAAGATTAAATCATTGGTTCTTATAAGTTAAAGTTTTAGTTCACAATCGTAGATGGGAATTTGGACAAACCATCGAATTGATTGTAGCACGAGATTAAATGCAATTTATCTTAATAACGAGAATGGTATAGTTTTAGCTTCTGGTACTAGTATGTTTTGTATGTATTGAACAGGACCGAGTAGAGATAAATGTTTTGAACTGGCTAATAAAATATATTCTCTAAACTATTAAATGTACTTACATTCTTAATCTTGATATAACTATTATAAGTTGTATATATTCGTTCTCATTTTGATTTATTGAAAGGTGAGATTCTAAGATAGATCAGTAGGCTTGGTAAGTTGGATGGTAATGAATATACATTGGTAAAATAATAAGTTTGTTGATGGAATCCATGTGTCGGTATAGAGATTGATGATACGTTTTTTATGAGAAGCTCATAAATTTTTATATGTAAACCCGGCCGGTAGATTTATGAATCCAACATGTGAAATAGGTTAAACATGGATCTTATATGGTAGAGCAATCTAATCTCTTATGCATAGTGTCTTTCCTCTGTACATTCCAAGCCCCATACTGGTTTGTCGGAGTCACATGTCAATATTGCTTCTTGTGATGCCTCTATTTAGTGAAACTTTGGCAGATACCTAATGTACCAACTTGACATGATAGCTTGACCTTACAACTGTGTGTTAAAGATTAATGTTTATATAGGCTGAAACCTGTGAAGTCTTGTGCAAAAAATGCTCATTTGTCTCTTCTTAATATGTTTTTTTTAAATTAACTTGCTTGCCTCCATCATGATATTTGTAAATGAGAAGGTATAGGATTTATGTCACATGCCCATATGATTAATGCATTTCCAGTGAGCTTGTTGGTTCATAATACTAAAAAACTAAGCTGGTGCTTGTTCCCTTCATTTATTTGCTTAGGTAGAACTTGACCTGATCTGAACTTTCTATGTTGACTAGATGGTAAATTAATATCTTATGGCATATTATTTTAAATGTCTAATGTGTTGGAATAGTCATGAGATGCCCAAAACCCATTTCTCTGCAAAGGGTCGGGTGCTCCAACCCATTAAATGTATGGAATTTGTTTAGAATCTGAACTTGATTTAAATTTATGTGCATCTATTAGGCTAAAATTGGTGAAACTGTATAATCATCATAGTCTGTCTCAGAATATCATGAAACCTTCCTCATACACAGAGCCTGGAGTTAAACTTTTGTATTGTTAAACCTTTTGGATGAAATACTTGTTTTCCTAGAATTAGGCAAAAATGATAAGTTTTTCATGTGTGAAGTAGTACACACTAACGCTGAGAATAGAGGTCTTGTATTTTTTTACTTGCATATTTATAGCTCACATGTTAACATGATCTTAGCAACAGTATAACTCATTCTTTCTTAATTGAAATAACCTATGGAAAATTCTCTATTGCATCATAGTATATTTTAGAATTTGATAAGAATGAAAATATGGCATGTTTCCTGTACTAAGCTGTGACAACTCTTTGTGAATATGTGAGCTTAACTAGGACCTATTATAGGTTCCCAGTGATAGATCTAACTATGTAAAATATACTTTAAAATTGAATATACGAACCTTCCTATTGTTTTGAAATGTCATGGATTATTTGCAGATCATGATGCATTTATTTTTAACCTGAAGTATATGCCTCCCTTTACCTTCTGCATTAACCTGAATAGAACTGTTGGTTATTTCTTTTTTCTAAGTAACATTAAGCTTTTACTTGTCTCTCTGATGCACTGGTGGAGTATAAATACATGTTGCACCTGTCATCCCTACCCTAGAGTTGCTTGAATTAATATGTCAAGTTCTGTTTGAAAGCCATTTTGTACATATTGTGTAGTAGCTGGGCCTAATTATATATGATTAAGGGTTAAGTCATTTAGCCTTATGAAAGAGTCTTTCATTTTTAAGAGAAGGGATGATAGTTTAAAACATATTGACCATTTCAGTATTTGCATAGTAGCTGAATGTTGCAAAGGCTAAATCTTTTTTTTCTTTTTTCCTAAAATATATGTTAAAAGCCTAGTGTGTCTGTTTGTTTTCACTTCTCCTTTAACCTTCAAACTTTGTTAGAGTTGAAGTTGAATGTAGCTAAAAGATTGATAAAAGAGAGGTTTAGTAACCATCTTTGATAGTTTTGTCTGATTGGAGGTGCTATCCTCTTAAGAGACTAAGGTCATCTTTGCCTTTGGTCAAGAATTATGTGTAACTCTATGTGTTTGTGGTTTGGTTTTGAAAAGTTCATGTTTGTCTATCAATTTTGTTGAAAAATTATTTGTACAAGAACATGAGAGCATCTTTGGTTTGGATTTGTAAATGTGTTCAACTAAAACGGTGGGTTTTATTGTATAAGATCTATTCATGAGAAAAGAATTAATACATCAGATTGTCATTCTAATATTCTCTCAATATAACTGTTAAGCTTAAGTTTCATTAAATATTTTTTCATTGAAGTGGTCAAACTTTTGTAATGATGTTTCGCATATGTTAATCTGGTTTTATTTACAGTCTTAGCCATTTCTATGTCGAAAAGTGGTTAAGTTGAATAGTAATCAAATGTATTAGAGTCTAAGATTCCTGTATTGTGACTCTGGTTCCTATGTTGTACCACTTCTATCCCAGTTCCTTCTGCGAAGACTGCAACTTATTGAAGATGGTTTTTGGGAGTCTATAGCCTAAGATTTTAATCTTGAAATAACTATTTGACAATATAAACATGATATCACTTCACACAAGTATGTTACTTTGACGAATAATTGACAAGCATCTGATGGTTAAATGTGCATAGTTAAGGATAACCTTGTCAGGGTAACTTGTTGAAAGTTGTTAGTGCACGCGGTTCACTAAAGTGTGGATGAAATAGTGTTTGCTGAATGTTTGGAATGTTGTACTATGCTTAATTTTCGTCATCTTGACTTGTTGCCTTGATTCTTCCTATGAGTACAGGGGGATAAGTAGGTGTTAATGAGAAATTTTCTATAAACCAAGTTTTAACTATCTTTAAAGTTAAATTTCTTGAGGTTCCTTAGTTAAATAATCTATCCATCTTCTTTGGTTGTGTGAGTGTGCTGGCAGTGATGTCTTTCTCTTAGATATCTTAAAAATGTTAATTCGTTGTTCCATTGAGATTTTTGTCTTTTATGTTTTCTGGAGATCAGGCACTAAATGTAACTGCATATCATCCTTATTATTAGTGCTTGTTCTACCTAAGTCCATTGTTCTGAGTACATATTTTCAAAGAATTTAATTTTTTTTCAAGTATAATAAACCTGTATAGGGCAATGCAATGCATTAGGCTCAGACCCTATCATGCTATGTAAGATTTTATTAAATACACATGTTCCCTCAAGTATTTGTTCACATGCATTTGTTTGCAAATGTGATGTTTGTATTATGAGTATTAAACTTGATAGAAATTGCCTGCATGCATGAAGCCCGTGAACTATCTAGGGACTGCCTAGATTACTTAATACCTGCTATATGGACTTAGAATATTCTCTCAAACATGTATGATAACCTATTTGAACAGCACACTAAATTTATGAGAATTGGAATAGACAACTGATGAAGCGGCAAATTTGTTCTATGAAACTGTCTAGTCAACCTATTGGTAAACTGTTTTGCAAAGAGTTGACTGTTTTCATATGTGGGCTTCTTTGAACTATGTAAATTTGAAATAGTACTTTCGGTTTCAGTTATTCATTAGTCTTATTTGTAAATTATATTCTTTGTCTGAAAATCCCTGTGTTCGTCTAGTTAAAGTTTTCATTCATTGACATGTTGGGTATGTACTAATCATGTTCTCCTCTTGTTGTTGCATGAACCTTCCTCCGAGTCAAATTGGACTCTCATCCACCATTTTTGTTGAGTCAACCTCTACATCAATACCTCGAGTGGATTCAATACTTGAAGACCAAAACACATAAAAAACTAAATTGGCCTATCTAGGCTTACCCCTTAAACTCCTATCTTTATTTTATTTATTTTGTATGCTTATTTAACTTGCTTTATATCTAATACTAACATTTAGTTTGGAACTAATTTTCAAGGATGTAGCCTCTTCTTTGTTCTTTTATTTTTTATAAATAATAAATTTGTTTACTCAATTCATTTTGTTTTATTTTTCAAATAGTAAAATTGAAACGAAGAGAGTTAAAATCTTCGAAAATCAAGCAATTATCAAATCCTTCATATTTAGCAGATCTCAAAGTTTTACAAAAAATAGCCACTCTTTGTTATAAAAGATTCGGAAAAAATCACTCTTTTCTTTCAATTAGCAAAGTTTTCATAAGATTGGTTATATTTTTTAAAATTGGGCAAAATATGTCTGTTTTAAAAATGTAATTGACATAACAAATGTTTTCAAGTAATCATTTTTAAGAGAGTTAGAAAATTGGTATATCCCATTTAGGGATGTTCCTGAGGTGCCTTAAAAACTTCCTTGAGACATTATAGAATCTTTACCCAGATCTTGTAACTTTGAGTTTTGTTCGAGTTTTTGAATTCAAAGTTTTACATAAGTTTTCTTAATTTATTTAAAAAATTAAGTGGTGGCTCTGTTATTTAAAATTATTTTAGAATTTTCTTTAAAATTTGAAATAGTTTAACAGTTAGCCATTTTTGTCTTATTTCCCAAAAACCCCATATATTTATTTCTTTAATAATAAAAAGGGAAGTAAAATAGAAATGGTGACTCTGCTAGGGATTTGTTTAAATTCTAACTAGTTTTTTTAACTCACTGTGACTAACAACATGTTCATGTTATTGCGTGTTTATATTTTGTAATTTAAACAGTTATTGCATTTTTATGGCATTTTCCAACCAATTGGACTTGTTTTATTTTTCCTTTCTTATGGTACACCTAACGATATCATCTGTTCTGGAAGTAAACCCTTTTTCGGGTTGCACTGCAAGACTATTGGTAGCTCTACGGCCAAAGATTGTCGAAAAGTCTAACTTGGTTAGTCTGTCTAGGTAACTGGCCGATTCAAAGCCCACTCTTATACACCTAGGATAGAGTGAAATCAAATCCTCGAATTTAGGCATTGTCCTGGACCCTATACTGCAGAAGGTACGGGCCCATCAGTAGACCTACCATTGTTCAGTTGCTTCTTTAATCCAATGTAGAACTTGCATATTTATGTGAATTGAAGGATAACTCGTTCTTTGAATTGGTTTGTTATTATTGAAAATTTTAAGACTTATTTGTTTTCTAAGAAAAAAAAGAGAAGAAAAGAAAAAGAAAGAAGAAACAAAACTTAGGTTTTCTTTATGACCGAGTGTTAAAGAAATGTTTTTGTGGGTAACAAATTGGTTCAAAGGCAAATTATCCTTCGATTAGGACATCTTTGGCATATAAAATGTCACATATATTTAAGGGCACGATATGCATTATCTTTGTGTTGCACTCTATCTAATATGTCTTCTTCATGATTGTCTGTCTTATGTGTTTGAATACAGTTGTTTTCTTCAAACTTGATAGGTCAATTACTCCAGTTTGAAGTCTTCGAGCATTATTGGGCATATAAACTTAGAAATTCAAAATTCCTGAGAATATTCCAATAGTCCACTTGCAAAAGTTAGTATCCCAAATTTTTTCTTAAAACTCCATCAGGTTGTCAATTCATATTGATCACGACTTTCCTAAAAATCACGCTAATATCCAGTTGCACCCGTTCTCACCCTTTATTATGACCAAAAAAATATCCGTTCGAAGTCAAATATAATCTTAGAATTTCTTCACTTTCCAAAGCTCTCCAAATATGCATCCTCTCCTTTTCTATGTCAACAGACTAACTTGTGTTGAACATGAAATATGGAAAGAAAACATATCAAGATAGAGTTTTGTGTTTAGCGTGAGTTTACCTTTTTCAAATCAATCACATTTTCTATAGTAATTTATCTCCTCCGCTTTTTCCCTCACCCCTAAATCTCCTCCCTTCTCGAAGTCTTAGACCAATCTTGTTTGGAGAAAAACATGTGTTGTTTGCTTATACTGATTGCCTGATGATTTGTGTTGGTAAACAAATGGTCTGCATTAAAATATCTAAGCTCACTGCATCTTCTATCTTCATGGGAAAGAAAAAGAGAAAGATAAAAATGATTGCTATGGCATCCCGAAAAGAAACAAGGGTGACAAAAACAGCACCGCAAAATCTTGAGTCCTCAGATCATGAGAATTGTACCAAGGTTATTTATCCTAAGTTTGAGCAGGGATGCTTTGAAATGGTATACATTTAAGAATTTGCACAAGTGGACAGCATGGAGGCAATATGGACAAAGACTTATGGGAAGATTTCACTTTAATATCAATGAAACTCCGAATCGGTATTACTTGGGTAAGATAAAGAAGAAACCTATTGAAACTTTATGTGAATATAACATCTGTTGGAGAACGATAGATGCAAAGGTACATCCTCCTATGAGAGAAGAAAAAATGACCACTACTTTCATCAGGTTTCAAAACCCGAGTATTATGAAAGAATGATTCCTTTGATGGGACGAACATTCTTTGAAATCATCAAAGTGGGAAGCATTAGAGGAGGCTATTGAGTCTAAGAAGATTACTACCCTACATGTTGCTAAGAATAAGTCGAATGGCAAAGAAGAGAATATGTTTGTTGTCAAGGAACCCCATTGGTGCTAGACTCTACAGAGGCAACATCAAGAACATCAAAACAATTGGAAAAGCCATCTTATTTGAATTTTACGAAGCCTCTTAAAGTACTTGAACCGCCGATAGAATCTCAAGCTTAACTCTATGAAAGTCTGAATGCACCAGGTGTGCTCCATCCAAAATGGACCTTCCAATTCTTTGGGAATGTTTTACAGAGCAGATGAAAGATGTTCTTATCATTCAGGAGCAGTGGGACATGATACCGAGAATTGATCGATACTCAATCACAAAATATAAAATTTGATAATATCATTTTTTCTACCGAGGTGAGATTAACACATTTCAAACAAGGACCTTTTCCATCAAGAGTTGAAAAGAAATGTGCACGAAGCTAGAAAGAACCCTACATTTAAGTTATTATTATTATGTAACACATGATATTGATTTCTTTCAGTTGTTTTCGCGCCTTTCTTTATAGTTTTGAACTACATTTGACCTAATTCTTATCTCAATGAAATATGTAGGCGTCATACCAGATTGGTTGTATTCCCCATAAAATTTCTATTTTTTCTGTTTATGGAAACTGGGCAGAACTTTTGAGAGGACCTCAAAAATTCCACAAGACAATATTTCCCTAGCAAATCCGATTTGAGGGTCATTTAAAGTTTGCAACTGGGAAAGTACTCTGATGAGGAATCTCAAATCCCACAACAAGATATGTCAGGATCAAAAGCTTTCTATACTGGGATAGAATTTTTTAGGAAGGCCCTTAAAAATTCCACTAAGAAAGCATTTCAAACACCATACAATTCTACAAATTCGAAGATAAAAGAAATGTCAAGACAAACAAGGACAACACAAATCAGTCTCCTAAACTAAGAACGTTTCTTTGGGTGGAACGGTGGATTCACAAAGATGGAAATTCCAAAATTATCAAAGCATGGAAAAGTTCATATTCACATCCGATATCGCCCCGTCGTAATAACTCAAAAAGCTTCTCTAACTTATCCTACCGTTATATTTTTATTATTTCATTATGATTCCTAACACTTTGCTTATGTTTTGCAGGAAAAGTTATTAGGAACGATGAAAAGGGATATGAAATGTGTAATTTAGGCCATTACACACAACCATCTCAACTAAATCATATTTCTAATAAAGAGAGTTGGATGCAGAATCTGAGAAGCTCTACCTAAAATTTTAAAATAGTCAAGCCAAAGGTCATCAAATAAACTTTGGTGAGAACTACATTTGACCTAATTTCCTTAATGAGATACACAGATGCCATAACAATTAAGTCATAAATCCCCACAATGGAACTGAGTTATAATTTTGAGATCCTCTAAAAACTTCTTAGCAAAATTGATCTTTCCAAAAAGTCAAGGTTGAAGAGTATGTAATATTGCAACTAGAGCAGCCAGAATTTTCATTAAGGATCTCAAAAATTCTATAGAAGTGCTAGGATCTGCTATTAATGGTCTGTTTCCTAAATTAGGCCAGAAATTTTAAGGAGGGCCTCAAAATTTTCATTTGTTCTACCAGGGTTAAGAGACAACTTCAAAACTACACCTTGATAATAAGATGTTCTATTGGTCTACATATGATATGACAAGATTTTTAGGAGTCTCCAAAGACCTGTGAAACAATGGCATTTCCTTCCAAAGCTCCCAACAAACCATGATGAACATGAGATGTTCAAAAGTGTTATCTTATATTTTTCAAATAGAATTCGTATTTTTTTCCCATATGTAAACGACTGTTCGTTCGTACATCTTCTTAAAGAAAGGAATGATGTACTAAAATGAAATTTCCCTTATACACAGAGCATCTTTCTGAAGTTCTTTTTGAATGTGTTGACTTTAGGCACTAACAAAAGCGACTTTATGTCTGCTAATCCTTTACTTTTGAGTGCAGGAACAAAATGCACATATTCAAGCACCTTATTGGGATCCCTAAGATAGAGAAAATGATCCTCATCACGTCACAACAAATATGAGATAATCAAAAGCAGATCTTATCTTATCTCAAATTTTGCACATGTACAAGGATGTATTTGCTGTAAATCTTTCTAAGGAAAAACGTGATTGCTCCTATACGATGAGTATTTTCTAAAGTTCTTTTTGAAATATTGAATTTGGTCGCTAGTCAGCAACACTGTGTCTACTATTCATCTACCTTGAAAGCAGGTGCAGATGGATATCAAACATGTCAAAGCATCAAGTCAGAAGCTAATGTATACTTTCTATCTCAATTGCCAAGAAGGCCATTATGTTTATTTTTTGTTAAGTCACATCAAGACCTCAAATGGGATGATTTTCAAGTTACCAAAGACCAAGATATCCACTTTTGGAGAGGTCCAAAGGATATTATCGAGTTGTCCACCTTATTATAGTGCAAAACTTATTGGGCCATCCACCTTGTTACAGTTGGATAATTATTATTTGTCCACCTAATGGATACCCCTTCATATCTTATCAATAGATCCCATTCACCCCTTGACGGATCACTCATATCCTATAATTGGATCCAGTTGTCCCCCTAAGGGACTGAGTTATATTCAGTTAATGAAATTCCCAATCATCCCCCTAATGGATCGACTCATATCCTATCGGTGGATCCAATCTCCCCTTAACGGATAGACTTATAATTAGTCAATGAATTCCCAGTTTTTCCCCTAACAGATCGACTCATATTCAGTTATTGAGTTCCCAGTCTTCCTCCTGACGGACCGACTCATATTCAGTTAATGAATTCCCAGTTTTCCCCCTAACAGACCGACTCATATTCAGGTAATAAATTCTCAATCGTCCCCCTAAAGGACCAACTCATATTTAGTTGATAAATTCCCAGTCGTCCCCCTAATAGATCAACTCATATTTAGCTAATGAATTCCCAACCATCCCTTTAGTGGGATGACCATATTTAGTTAATGAATTCCCTGTCGTCCCTGTAACGAATTGAATCATATTCAATTGATGAATCCTAGTTGTCCCCCTAATGGATCGACTCATAGTTAGTTGATGAATCCAGTCGCCCCCTTGACGTACCGACTTATGTTCAATTGATGAACCCAATCATCCCCCTGATGGATCAACTCATATTTCACTTGATAAATACCAATCGTTCTCCCGACAAATCAACTCA
>JBDJHY011059703.1:1406-14163 GCA_039654485.1 Withania somnifera
AGTCTTACAAACAAGCTTCGTCGAATAATAACTTTACTTTCTTCTAAAGGAGTTTTAATATAGGGCTTGCAATTTTTAAGAAATCCTGAATAAATCTTTAGTAAAAGCCTGTGTAACCCAGTAAGCTTCTTACACACCTAATAGAAATTGGTGGTTGTAGATTTTACATCACATTAACTTTTGATTTATCCACCTCAAAACCTATTTCTTCAACCTTCTGTCTTAGGGAAATTCCCTCTTTTACCATGAAATGACACTTCTCTCAATTAAGAACGAGATTCACTTCAATGCATCTTTGTAGGAAATTGCCCAAATTAGTTAGGCAATCCACAAAAGTGTCACATACTATGGAGAAATCATCAATGAAGACCTCCAGAGAATCTTCCACCATGTCTGAGAAAACAAATGTCATGCACCTCTAAAAAGTAGTGAGGGCACTACACAATCCAAACAATAGATGTTTAAAAGAGATTGTACCATAGGGGCATGTGAAAGTGGTTTTCTGTTGATCTTTAGGTGCTATGGCAATCTGGTTACATCTGGAGTACCCATCAAAAAATTGTACGTGCCCTGACCTACAAGGCGGTTAAGCATCTTATCTATAAATGGCATAGGAAAAAAATGGTATCGAATAGTAGCAACATTCATCTTCTGATAATCAATACAGATCCTACACTTAGTCACATGTCGCTATGGGATTAACTCATTTTTTAATTCACTACCACTGTTATGCCTCCTTTCTTTGGTACACAATAAACTAGACTCACCCATTTGTGGTTCGTAATTGGGTAAACAACCCCAACATCTAATTATTTAATAATCTCCTTTTTGACCACCTTTTGCATAGCTGGTTAAGTCTCATTTGGTATTCTCGACTGGACACACTATCAACCTCTAACTTTATACGATGTAATAAAATACCTTGTGGAATTCGTAAGATAGCTACAATAGTACAACCAATAGCCTTTCAAAACATCTTAAAATCATAGACCAAGGTTGTGACCTACTGATCCACAAACCGTGATGAGATGATAACTCACAAGGAGTTATTAGTTCCCAGAAAGTCATATCGTAAATGGCTTGGGAGTACTTTAAGCTCCAAAGTCGGGGGCTCTTCAATCAATGGTTTTGCTAGAGGCATCATCCTATTTTGTAGGTCTAGGTCGAGCTTTCTCAACTCATATGAGTAAAACCCTACCCCAGTTAAGGCATTTACAATTTTCTCATACCCTTCCATGCCTTCACCATCTTAATTTATCAAAAATATTAGCAATGGATTGATAAATAATTTCTCATCAACCTGGGGTTCCTTGAATTCATTTAATTTAGCCTCAATAATGGATACCATATTCATATAACATGGATGATTCATGGATTTGCATATGTTGAATGTTACCTCTTCAGTGTTTAACCAAAATTTTATCTTACCTCTATTAACATCCATTAAATCTCTTCTAGTTGCTAAAAATAGTCTACCTAGAATAATGGGCACCTCGAACTCAATGTCGCAGTTGAGGATAACAAAATCAGCTGGAAAGATAAGATTGTTCACCTTAACAAGAACATAAAATAAAGCTCCTAATGGCCTTTTAATTGACCGGCCAGCCATTAACAAATGCATAGTCATTGATTCGAGGGCTTCGAAGCCCAAATGCTTGTAGACTGACAATGGCATCATGTTGATATTGGCTCCTAAGTCATACAGTGCTCGAGAAAAATAGAACATACCAATAGTATAAGGAATATTGAATGCTTCGGGGTCTTCTTTCTTTTATACCAAAGATCGGAATGAAATTTCCCCACAATAATAAATATTATCTTCGGGCCCGAAGCTAATTGTTCTTTTCTTAGTTACTAGATCTTTCTTAAATTTTGCAAAGCCAGACATTTGCTCAAGTACCTCCCCCAATGGAACATTTACCTCCCCCAATGGTTATAAACATAAAAAACCATCCATTTTCAGTTTTATTTTTCATTTTGAGGGAATGAGGGTGGAGGTCGAGGCATTGCAGTTACCTTTTCTGGTTTTAACTTACTAATTTCAATAACAGGACTCTTTCCCCTCCTTGATTCCTTTTCTTTCACTTCACTTAAATCTGCTTTTGTGGTTGACGCTTCGACTGCTTTGGTATTTTCTCTAAATGTATCTGGATCGACCAATAACTTGCCACCGCGTGTGGTGATATCCATACAATTATTATGTCCCTTTTGACTAGATTACGATAACTTACATTCTAATGGTTCAAGGAGGTTGACATCTATCCCATCTGAAACTCTAATTTCTTTATCAATAAAGAATGGGATTCAACCACTTGATCAATATTTGAAATCTTCTTGTTTATTGCTATTAAGCTTTCTCCAAATGATTCTACTCTGTAAAGTATAGTGGCCAACATTTCTTCCATCCTTGATTTACCAATCGCTTCCTTCAGCAGCCGTGGCTGTAAGTAACCACCACTCTTCTCCTAGTCATAGGTATCTTTATTCCTCTAATTACTATTCACCTTGTTATGATAATCGTTATGCCCATAAAAAATTTGTGTTTGGATTCTAACTTTGGGTTCCGTGATAGAACTCCCCCTGATTTGCAGGTACCTAGCCTCTTCATTAGGGTCCGAATCAATACTATCATGCTCAACTTTTTCATGAGATGTAACATCCATCACTTTACCATAGTTGCCACCTAACAGTTGTTTAGACATGAAATCAATCTACGTCCTCAAGTGGGCCATGTCCTAATCTCTTTTCTTCTCTCTTTGGTGTTGTCCCACTGATATATCATCATTCTTGACACCACTAGATATTTCTGACTTTCTAGTGTGCCATCCTCTAGTGTTTCTCATTACCATGCCAAACTCTTGGGGCACCTGAGCATAAGTGTGCTAGTAGGACCCTCCATTAATTCTGTCCACAACCAATTTTGAAGGATCATTCAGAGCACGATAAAATGTCTTTTTCAAGTAGTTCTCCCCCACCCCATGTGTGGGACATTTCTTGATCTTCTTATTAAATCATAGCCTGACCTTAGTACAGCTTCGTCAAGACTCTACCTAAAACTAGTTATCTCATCCCTTAATACCAATATCTTAGAAGGAGAAAGAACTTTTCCAGGAAAGCCTCTTTCAGATCCCTCCAATTTGCTATGGAATTAGGAGGTAGGTCATCGAGACACATTGTAGCTTCTCCACTAAGTGATAGTAGAAAAAGCATCAATATGAAAGCATAGCTCACTCTAGGAAAGTTATAAGACTTGAAGATAGTTGTGAATTTTTTAAGTATAGATTAGGGTCTTCACAAGCAACTCTTCAAAACATACCCTTCATGGTCAGCGGTTGTATCATTGTACTGGTGATGTTGAATAAGCTCCCTGGTACTAATAGGGGTACAATGATTGCCCAAGTAGCACCAACACAGTCGAGGTTTGTCTCATCTTCGTCTCATATAAACCTCATTATGCCTTATAGATTAAGGACTATGGGGTACATCTGGATTATATCCTCCTTGTTGTGCATTAATAGGGAACTGTTAGGGTTATGTAGAACTGCATTCTCTAGCCTATTTATTCTTGAGAATGTTCTTGATATTTCTTGATTGAATGGAAATACAGGTACTCCCAAACTCTGAGTACTTGGCATGCACTATCTGCTTCCTATAGAAGAAAAAACAACACAAAAAGTGAAAACTAGAGATAAAACTAACTAACAGACACTATACTTGACTTCACCGATAGCCTTATTCCCCGACAACGGTACCAAAATTTGATAAAGCTCAAATTACAACTCCCACTAAAGTATAAGTGATCATTGTTCAAATATAGAACCTAACTAGGTTGGGGTCGATCCCACAAGGAATATGGTATCAGATTTACACCCAGTAGCAGTAGCTAATCAGTTAGTGTTTCATTCTAACAATAAATATAGAGTTAAAAGGGTATTATGTATGAAGTATTCATTTCTATTGCCTGTGATTATAGAATAATTCAAGTGCTTTGTTAATCTAGGTTTACGTTCACTAGGGTTTAACAAACCTTTGGATTTTGAACTTTTACAGTTGTGCAATCTTTCCTAAACATAAAGTTATGTATAAATCCAAAACTATTTACTAAGTCTTTTTCAAGCTTTAATCCTAGATAAATCTCTTTTAAACTGGGTTAGAGCTGTGAAGAAATGTGTTGTCCTTATAGTGGTAACTCAAGATGATTACTCTTGCTATAACAACAACCATTAGACAAGAGCTAACACCCCAAATTTCTTAACATAATCTCAACTACAAGTCTTAACCACAAGGTTAGTTCTAGTTTAACCTTGGCATGTTTTAGTGTTGTTAACCACTAAAATTCATTGATTACATATAGATTATGTTCATACACTGGAGTCAATGCAACAACAATAAGTAAACTACAACCCTACTAAAGTTTCACCCATGGATCCAACAACCCTAGAGTTGGGGGTTTAGCCACTCATTGATATTGACATACAACAGTAAAATGATATATGACGTAAAACACACTTTTGTTACTAAAAGACATGCTTTATTTCCTGGATTTTAAGTGTAATATGTGACGTAAAATACCATCACATAATCTATTAGACACACGTTGAATATACATTAGGTATTCAATAGGTAACACTTCTAGTTGAGGTGTCAAAATGAAAATTTCTGACAAATTTAAGATGCAACATATGTATTTTATCTTTATTAAATAATATATTAAATAATACAATTAACTCCCTACCTAATGATGATGCATACATACATACCAGTAGCTCCCTCTTTTATTTTTCTTTTTTAAAAAAAATTCCCATTCATTATCCGATATCAAGTTACAAACTAACTCTAAAACATGTAAATTATTATATTTTCTTCCACTAATGTTGTAAAAGAGTAAAGATGTCAAAGTTCGTACAGTTAAACACTTCTCCCCTGAAACCAAAAACCTAGTCATTTCTTTGACATGGATAGAGTCTACTTTTGAAACATTTCCCATGGCTGAAAATATTAGAATTATCTTTTCAGTGAGTAAGTTTAATGGAATTTTGACACTTCGTACTAAAAGACTTTATTAAAATTTGAGAGAAAATTTTGAGTTCTATAAATTAGAATAAAAACAATATAAAAGGGTAAGTCAATGACAGAGTGATGTTTAGAACTATCAAAGTTGTGTCGACATTTCTATCTCATAATATTAATGTTCACCTTAAAATAATTGTTGAAGTTTTTCATCACTAATTTTTAGGGGGAAATAATTTCATGCCCTAGAGCTCACCCCTTGGGTATGACCGGCATCTTAGCTACTATATTTTCGTAGCAGCATCGAAAGAACCACTTGCACCATGCATAGTTACTCATACCACTCAGTAAAAGAAATAACAATAATATCATAAGTGTAATGGGATCCTCACAATAATCAATAAATAGTCAAGAGTAGATAAACTCAAGTCTCGAAACCATATGTATCAGTCTGAAAGCCTTTTCTAAAAAATGGAATGCTAACACAAGGGCTTACTAGCTAGTCTATAATAAGTAAAATAAAAAATAATAAAGCAAAAGCCCAAGCTCTAGATAAATAAATAAATAATTACATAGCTTGACCTCTCGTATCAAGTGAGGACTCACCAATCTTCAAGTCTTTTAGGAATGCAAGTAATGTCAAGTTCAAACATCTGAATGGTTGGCAATAACTACATAGGGGTTAACACATATAGCAAGAGTAGAATAAGCAAAAAACATGTACCAAGTATGTGACCATATAAAACATAGTCTATATAGTATAACGATAAGTACTATGCAATGCATAAACAGTAAATATAAATGTCAGCTCTAACTCAACTAAGCGATTTAGCAGCTTATATTGAAAACAATTAAAAGCTCATACGTCAAGTAAGCTCTACTAAAACAGCTTTACTCTTCCATTTTAAACAAAAGATAAAGACTTAGTTAAAAATAAGCTTTCAAAATCTTCCTTTCCTAAACCTTCAATTTTAACTTCTCTTTGTGGGAGTCACTATAATTAACATACATCAAGGCATAAAGAAATGAAGTCCATATGTTATCCTGTGAGTATGGGTTCCTAACCATTCCAAAGGGAAAGGATGCTACCTCTAGTTGAACCAACTAGGCTACAGGTACAACTAAGCGATACCAAAATAATAATATTCCCTACGTTAGGCTATGTAGGTTGGGCTATAAGGGCCTCTGCTAACCCTCGGTACTAATAATTCTTGCATAAAAATATAATTACTTTCATTAACTCTCTTACAATATTCTCGACTAATGGACAATCTATAATGAACCACTAGACCTTCCGGGAATCTTCCGTCTACACTTTTCAATTTAGTGAAAGTAGAAAAATATAGTCAAATTAGACTCTTCACTAGCTTCTCACTTCACAACTATCAATTTCGAAAATATTTCATTATCTATTTCAATTAAGCTCAAATAGATAAACTAGTTAATTTAGACATGCTTCAAGTTTAATGCTGAAAATCATATAATTAATTACGAGACTTGAACCCTTATATTAAGTTTTAAGAAAAGACCTTGAAAAATATCATCAGTTCTTATTCTTAAAGATTATTTCTTTCTTTTACCTCAATTATGAGAATATGATAATTCTTGGGGACTTTCATAATTAAATAATCATCATGAGAACATAATAATTCTAACTCAAAAACATAAAGTAAATCAGTGCTTCAGGGAATCATAGTTTATGGAATTAAACAAGAACCTTAGCATACTTTTACATCATTCAAACCTTTTTTAGAAAAGGGTGTTTGGAAACAAGGATGAAAGGAGTCTTTGTTCCTAGCCCACATACCTGATTATAAGCAATTTGATGGTTAAAAATCAAGTACCAAGCTACTACAATGAAGGCTCAACAAAAACCCCTAGTTCTTGCCTCTTTGAAGAAATAGGAAGAAAAACCCTAGCTGTGATCTTGATTTACTAAAATATTTGTGAATTAAGTATTTAGGGTATTTCTATTATTACATTTAGAATCACAAACATCATGGGTTTATCCCAAAAAGTCAAAGGAAGTACCCAAAATAACACTAAATAAATGAATTAGGAAAGTGGCCGGAATATTCCAAGAATCATGGAATAGCACTGCACGGCTCGTGGAGTGCACCTCCATGAGTCTCAGAGTCACTGTAAATGCCTCATGCAGCACAAGAAGGTCCACAAGTCATGTAAATCAACTCCACATCTCATGGTCTTGGCCTCTAACCGCCTAGATAAAAAGTTTAACTTTTTGGCTTCAATACTACAATATGACAGTAGGGGTTGTGGTCTTGCATAGGACGGGTCGTAGTTGGGTTTAGTGACCCTTATTAGTTAAATGAAAAGCTGTTGGAATCACTCCATGAGACTCAGTAGGAGTCGTGGTCTTTCGAACCACGAGTCGTAAAGTGACTTTACTATTGGATATCTTTCAGTAAAAAGGCCATAAGTTCTTACTCCGAACCTCAAATGACACACGGTTTGTTGCATTCAAAACTAGATTCAAAGAAATTTCTTAGTATATGTAATGGGCCACCTACATTATTAAAGATACAATTATATGTTCATTCAAATTTTACAAAGTATGATGTAAGATCAAACTAAGCAAATCTAATAGGGTCTTGTACTCAACTTCAGGTTATGAGTTATTTATGAACTCAAATCACCTCAAGAACTCATGTAAAACTTATTTTAGGATATTATCACCAAGTAATAAGATTCAAGGTGCTACACTATCTCCCCATTGGGAACGATCGTCATCGAATGAAGGCTATAACTAGAATAAGAGGAACTCAAGTGAAACTGACTAAATGACTGAACCAGCTATAAGAATGATATCCAATGACCTTATATAGAAAAACTAACTCTGATTATGCCACTAATGTAGATGATAAACATAAAAAATATGAAAACTGACTACATCATTAGAGTTAGTCAAATCACACATAAATGCATAAATAGGGACACATGTATTACCACCCAAACTCAACATCAACGCTCTACTCAACTCATACATGAATTCTCTCAATGGAATCATGCAATGCAACATTCTACATGATCATGAACTAAAGGAGACACAAGAAGAATAGAGAGGTTATTACCTTAAGAAGGAATGGAACTAGAATTTGAACAAATATGTGTATATATTCATCATTTCGGCCTCTATCTCCAATGTATCTCCCTCAACTTCTTGGTTTCTCCAAGGAACCTTAACTGACACTATCATTTTATTCCTAACTTATGAACCTACCTATCAAGAATATGAATGGGGAACTCCTCATAGGTCAAACTATAACAAATGCAGATATCCTCGATGAGCACTCTTGAAGATGGATCACTCATGCATTTCCTCAATAAAAAAGCATGAAACACAAAGTGAACTGTTGCTCACTTTGATGGAAGATCTAACCAATAGGCAACCTTTCCTATCCTTCTCACTATCTGATAAGGCCTAATGTACTCTAGGCTCAACTTACCTTTTCTATCTAATCTTATGACTCCCTTTATAGGAGACACCTTCAGAAATTCCCAATCGCTAACATCAAACTCTAACTCTCTCTTTCTTACATCTGCATAGGACTTATACCTACTCTATGTTATCTTCAACCTTTCCCGAATAGTCTGAACTTTCTTCATAAAATCAACAACAAACTCTGTACCTATAACACCTACCTCACAAACCTCAAACCAACTAATTTCATACCCACATTGGCTCCCATACAATGCCTTAAATGGAACCATTGGAATACTCGAATGATAATTATTGTTGTATTCAAACTCAATCAAAGGTAGGTTTTTAACCCACTTACCCTTGAAATAGATTGCATATACACTCAGCGTATCCTCAAACTCTAGATAGTCCTCTAGGCCTAACCATCTGTCAACGGATGAAAAGTCGTACTCAACTGAACTTGGGTACAAGTTCCCTTTAAAACAATCTCTAAAACCGAGATGTAAACTACAGACCAGGATCTAAGATAATATAAAGAGGTACACCATGTATACGAAAAATCTCCCTCAAGTAGATCTTTATTCATCTTAGTAGCTCCAGGATGAACAGAATACCAAGAACTATGAGACTATGACATGACCCTCTCTCTCAACCTATCAACTACATAAACACAAAGGAAATCTTGATAAAGAATAACCCATCTCCCCCTATGGAGAAAACCTTCACCCTATGCTTAATTACCACTTCTTTTAGCTTAACTATAATTAGATCACTATCTTACTTCTCCTATACCTAAAAAATAAGAGATGACTGAGAAGCATTCTTAACAAGCATACCACCACCCTCTGCACCTCTCTAGCTAACTCCTTTTTCTTCGTCAACATGTGGCAAATTCCCAAAGAAACCTGCTAAGGGCATCAGAAACTACATTAGCCTTGGTTGAATGATATATCACAGTCATGTTATAATACTTCGATAACTCAAGCTATCTTCTATGAAAGAGATTCAAATCCATCTAATCAAACACATGCTTCAAACTCTTATAATCGGTGAAAAAATCTACTTTCCCTTCATACAAGCAATGTCTCCATAACTTCAAAGAAAAAACCCCAACCATAAACTCAAGATCATGGATAGGATAATTCTTTTCATGGACCATTTGTTTTATTGAAGCATAAGCTACCACCTTACCATGCTGCATCACAATAGAACCCAAACCAACTATCAGAGAATCTCAATATACAACAAACCCATTAGAATAATAAATCTAAGTCAACACTAGAGTAGATGTCAACCTAGTCTTAAACCCCTGAAAATTCCTCTCGCAAGCATTAGACCACTCAAAATTTACCTTTTTAAGAGTTAAACGGGTCTAGGGAGCCACTATGAGAGAGGAACCCTAAATAAATGTATGAGGATACCCAACTAAACCCAAAAATTATGGATATATGAAAAAGAGGTAGGTATAGAGCCAATCTTTTTGGAATCAACCCAAATACCCTTGCTAGAAATGATTTTACCAAGGAAGTCAATTGACTGAAGCCAAAAATCACACTTAGAAAACTTAGTATAAAACTAGTGCTCTTAGAACAAATCGAAGATGGTTTGCATGCTTCTCCTCACTTCTATAATAAACCAAAATATCATTAATAAATACAAACACAAACAAGTCCAAGTAGGGCTTGAAAAAATTATTCATGAGGTCCATAAAAGTTATAGGATCATTAGTCAAATTGAAAAGTATGACCACGAACTCAAAATGGCTATAACAAGTAAGAAAGTTGTCTTTGTAATATTTGACTCTCTGACCTTAAGCTGAGAATACACAAAAAGAAGATCAATGTTAGAAAATGCCT
The DNA here is from genome assembly GCA_039654485.1 of Withania somnifera. Classification (NCBI taxonomy): domain Eukaryota; kingdom Viridiplantae; phylum Streptophyta; class Magnoliopsida; order Solanales; family Solanaceae; genus Withania; species Withania somnifera. The sequence goes on from JBDJHY011059703.1 coordinate 11,715, forward strand.
GCACCTTGCAGTAGATCAAACAAGTCATCCATCCTTGAAATGGGATACTTATTATTGAATGTGACTTTGTTCAGTGGATGTTAATCAATACACATACACTAGGACGAATAAACCCCTTTTCTAAAAGTTTAGCTAATTAGTCCTTCAACTCTCTAAGCTCAGTTATTGCCATCCTATATAGGGGAATAGAAATAGGCTGAGTTCCTGGAATAAGATATATACCAAGTCTATCTCTCTATAAGGAGGGACTCTAGGTAAATCCTTAAGAAACACATTAATAACTCTTAAACTACTGGGGTGGATTAGATATCAGGAGTCTTGGACTCAAAGTCCTGAACTTGAACCAAATGATAAAGACACCCCTTAGAAATCATATTTCTAGCCTTCATATAGGAAATGAACCTATCTTTAAGAATAATTCTATTCCCCTCATGCTCAAGGACATGTCTATCAAGAAACTGGAAGCTAATAACTCTACTCATACAGTCAACAATGACACGAAATGAATGGAACCAATTCATGCCCAAAATAATATCAAAGTATACCATATCTAACTCATGCAAATAAGTAGAAATAACCATCCTTAAAACAAAATGGGAAAACTATGGTAGACTCTCTCATCTAGAACAAGATCACTAACAGCAACAGAAATAGAGAATGACTCGAATAAAAAATCAGTATCTATACCAAACTATATAGCAACACACGGGATACAAAAGAAAGAGTAGCTCCAGGTTATAGTAATTCATAAACATCTACCTAATAAACAATAAACATACATGTCACCACATCAGTTGACTACTCTTGATCCCCGAAGAGAACCTAAAGCATATAAATGGTTTTGGTACTGGCCTCCATTGATAGAAGTAGTAGCACCTTGCTAAGGCTAGCTTGCTACTGTGAAAATAGTAGTTTGTGGTCTAGCACCACCTTTTCAAACTGTGATAAAATATCTATGCTTATGCCCCGATAATAATGCCAGAAAAAGCACCAATCGTGCTAGACCTATATTTCATAGTCTAGCCACGATGACCCAAGATATGGAGTTGATAGACTCACCAAAAGGAGCTTTAAAGTGCACGATCGAGCCAAAGTAGGAAAACTCAAACGTGGAAGATATATTGGAAAGGTTTGAAAGACAATCAAAGCTTAATTTGAAGAGGCCCAAAAGTATGGGGACCAATTTGACATTATGGGTCACTTTTTGGCCCAAGTGTAATAATGAAACTTGGACCTCTATAAATAGAGGGTCATTTGAATAGTTGAGGATCTTTTATCATTTTTGAAGAATATATTTCTTTGTAAAAGCCTTTGGCTTCCTAGTCTTATCTTATAGTTTAGCCATAGACATTGTAGGTAGATAATCGTAGTTCAAAGGCATTGCATTGTTATGAAAGTCGAGCATTTTCGAGAGAGTTTAGGAGGGGGTGTATCTTCTAATTTCTTTTGACTTTTTTTCTCAATCGATCATCGAGTTGTTTCTATTATGGGTGAATCAATAGTTTCCTTGTTAGTTGATTAAATCTGGATTCTTCAATTTCTCTCAAATTTAAAGAATTCACCTATCTTTTGTTTCTGCATTTTCGGTCAAAGATACATATTGAGATCCTCCTGGAACTCAATCCGTATCATTTGGTATCAGAGCCTAGGCTCGTAATTCTTTTCAACGAATTACAATCCTAGGTTGTAAATAAAAAAATCATAAAAAAATCAAAATTTTGAATTTTTGAATTTTATCGAGAATTTTAATCCGAGTAAAATTTCTATTGTTTGTTGATTTTTATAACTAGGAATTGTTCTCCTAGTAATTTGGTACTGTATCTCAAATTTGAGTGGATTCTGAGTTGATTTGCCATATCTACCATTGCTGAAGGTTGAACCGAAACGTGACTTTAAAATTTGAAAAATTGTAGAAGAATTGAAGGTTGAAAATTTGAAATTCATCAAGTACAAGTTGCAAGGATCATCTAGTTCGAATTTCATCCAAATCGGAGTTGAATTGAGGTAATTTTAATTTATTGGTGTTCTTCATCTTCTTAAATTCCAAAATTCGAGCTCAATTTTGGAGTTGTTCTATTAAAATTTGAAGTTTATGAGAGGTTAGGAGTTGTTCTTACCTATCAAGGAGTTTGGGGTTTCAATTTGGTAGAGTTTGGTGGAGATTTGGCTAGTTTCCAAAATTTGAAGTCTATGTTCTTCATGTTCATAGTTTTCAGATTTTCGAACTCAAATTTGGTTTGATTTTTGTTGGTTTTCAGACTCCAAAAGTTGATAAATCATTTCATATACTAGGAGGAGTGCGAGGATCAACTTTGGGTGGATTTGGAGTTGAATTGGTAAAATTCATATTTCGGGGTGTTCATACTAAAAATTGAAAATTTAAGCTCAAATCCTCCTTGATTTGTTGTTGTTCGTGCTTCCAAAGTTACTTGAAGTGTTTCTCATAGTT
>JBDJHY011059812.1:0-14163 GCA_039654485.1 Withania somnifera
CTCCATACTAATTGATTATTAGTTTAATTTTAGATTTTTTACTTCTTTCGTACGTAGCTTTCTTTCAAGCTTTTCTAATTTTGTTTCTTAGGATTTCTTCATTCTCGTACATTATTTGCTTGTTTTTTTTTTTATGTTCTTTATTGTGTCAACAAGAATACATTCCAAACTCGATCATTAATTGACACTTGAGTACTACTAGATCGATCAAGGTTCAAATAAAGTCGAGCAAAACTTGTGAGGTATTTAAAGAGAGATAGAGAGTGTTGGTGAGGATTTTTTCTATTAACATTGTTTGTTCATTTTGTAGGTACATTTATTTTATTTTTTTTTTAGATATAGGGAGATTTCATCTACAGATCCATCTTGTGTTAGCTACAACATAGGTGACAATGATTGTAGTAGCAAAGGCTATGGATACAACTATGATAGAGCTTATTGTGTCTATGAAAATAGCCATGATCATGAGTTGTATGACCATGAGGTCTACCATTCCATAGAATTTCCTAATGTAAATGATGATCATTGCTCTTATAATGAGCATAAGGATCCATGCATGGGTATCTATGATAATAGCAGAATATGCAAAGGGCCTTAGACTTCCCGACACACAAAAAATGCTCGGGAGGGATTGACTCCAATATTTATAGAATCCACGTCCTATACATCTCGTACCAAGTCACAAAGGTTAGGGAGTAAAGATGGAAATAGTAATATAACTCTTCCTAACTTTGTGTGATAATGTGTTCTCGAATCTTACCTTGATTGGGAATGGCGATGTGAGTACACCTTCTAAAGTTGCAACATAAAGGAAGACGGGGAGATTTGGAGTGCTCTTGGCCATCTAAAAGAGGAAGCATATTATTGGTGGTTAGACAAGAGTAGCCATATCTATACCCTAACTTGGGAATGGTTGAAAGAGCAATTGAGAGTCAAAATCTCTCTAGAAATTTACAAGAAGAGCTACAATAGGGATCCTAGAAGACAAGTTCCTACAATTGATATTTACGGAACTATGGAATTCAATCTCGTCTTCGATTGTAGTCTCTATGAAAACTATATCACGCCATCTACCATGGAGTACCTAAGATTAGATCTAGTCACCAAGAAATATCTATATGTCAAGGATGGATATAAGGTTACAAAGTGTGCAGAGGTTTCCATTAGTTGCGATGGATACCAAGAAGAGGTATGGTGTTATATGGCTCCCTTGAGTGATTGACATGTGTGCTTGGGAGACAATTGGTTTGCAAAATAGGGTATACCAAAGGAAGACCAATAAGTTCATGATATACTTGCCACTTCCTAACACAAGTTGAGAGAGTAAAGATTGGGGGGAGTAAGGGAGTGCAAAGTTGCAATCCAAGAGAGGAAAAATGAGAGGTTGTATGGAGTCATGTGAGGAGATTTCCACAAACCCAATCTAACCTTTCTTCTTCTTTCCCTTCTTTTAATTACTCTTGTATCAGTAAATATTTGAAAAGTGAAGCTTTTGACATAAAGTATACAATTAATGAACTAAAGAAAGACCTAGCCTCCATTCAAGAAGACATGAAAATGGTAATGAAAATGGTATAGTATAAGAAGACCCTAGGCAAAGGAGAATCTTCCAGTGGTCCTAAAGGCATAAAAGTTAATTTTAGCACTTCAAATGTTGTAAATGAGTATATTTCTAATTTGAATGCTAGTGTTAGTTTATCTTCATCTGAGCCTAATGATTCCTTGCATTTCCATGGAAATGTACAAGTCAAGATTGTGGAAATACGAGTTGATCCTATAGATGACCGAATTGGTTCTTCTTGAAAGATCGATTTATTTCTACCCAGTGTTTCCTTGTGTGTTTTGATTGATAGTACATTCTCAAGTAAGTCTTTGCCCTGAAGTGATAAATCCTTGTTAAGTATGTATCAACTCTAGTTGATCCTATTTATGGATGGGTTGACTCTACTAGCGAGACCAAGTCATGTCTATCTAGTATTGATACATGTGCTCTTCATAATAGTGCATCATCTTGTGGTAATAATGGTTGTGATGGTCAACTTGATCCTAAATGTGAACCGCTAGTTGAGGATATTTGTGGTGTGATTAATTAGCCTCCAGCTAGTGTTATTGATAATAAGGTTGATCATGTGATTTGGAGTGATTGTTTTAGCTTGTCAAATATTTTAGATCCTATTTCTAGTCTTTCTCATAGAAATCATGTTCTTAATTATGTGTCAAACCTTTATGTTTTCCTTCTTGAGAGTGAATTAGAATGCTTAGAATATCCTTTTATAATTGATAGTTCTCTCTTCAAGTACAATATCTTATTTGAATTTGATCATGAAATCACTCCTTATTGAATACCTAGCGGAAACTCTTCTTGAGGATTTCCATATTTATAAGAACCCACTATGGTGTGACGATGTTCCTCCTGAAGTTGGAAAAATCTTTGATAAATATGGAAGTACACTAAGGGTTATGGAACTTGTTGAGTGAGGAGAAGGTGTTCATTCCCTATGTGTTTCTTCTTCTTTACGTGACCCTATTCTTGATGAAATGTACGACGCTATTGTAGTGGATAGTTGTTATACATTCAAGGACACTGTTATCTGAAGAGATAGATTCTTATATTATCTATTTGTATATGATGATACTCATATAGCTTCTTGTATTATCTATTTGTATATGATGATACTCATATATGTGAGATTGATTCCTATGTAAATAGGAGTAACAACCGGGACACGGGCATGCTAATCCCATGTCCTATGATGCTTTCCTATTTAACCCCATGTTGGTTGCCTTGCCTTTATGGTAATGAAGAGCTTGATCTCCATGATAAGATTAACTTGAATTTATGGTTGGCATTCTTTTCAGAGTAAAAAGTAGTAGCACTTGTTCTCAAACATGTGATTATCATTTGATGTTACTACTTGCTCCTTTGATCTTAATTGTGATCTATATGCCAACTTTTGCAAGGGATACCTTTGTACTCTCCCCAATAATGGATTGGAGGAATCCTATCCTTGATGATAGCCAATGTGTTAGGTGGAATTCTAACAAGGGTTGACCTTGTTGATGATGTTTCGCTTAACTATGTGGGCAATTTTGTGTTGTTTGACTTAAAGCGACATATGTGTTTCATGGAATATAGAGCCATTGTTAATTTTCATATGTGTTTGGTTAAATATGATTGTGCTATTGTTATTCACCTTTGTCAAAACACTTTGAGTAACCAAGTAGACCTTGTTAGATGGGTTACACAAACCTTTTTGCTTCATTTTGATACCTGTAAGTCTTAAGTATGTGCGATCATGGCATAGTAGAAGAATTTCTATTAATAACCTTAACCATCATGTCATGAGGAAGGATTCTTTGTTATCGTTCCCTATGTTTTTTCTAGGTTATGATTTATGGACAAGTCTTTTTGATAAAGGGAAGGATAATATGAATATGTCGGGGGCTAAGCTTGATAATCAAAGTATGGAGGGACTCTTCAATAGTTGTGATCTATGAGCCCTTCGAAGATGACTTTGATGGCTTTGAATACCATATTTTATTCTTTTTGGGATGAATTTCATGTTTGGATGATTGCTTGGGGAAAGGAGAAGGCTAGAAAGCAAGGAAAGGATTGTGGAGGAGTGGAGAACCCGCCTGGGATTAAACAGGCTGCCCAAAGCTTTTCCCAAAATGGGTAACACACCCAATAGGCCGTCCCAAGGTAGACTGGTCATCCAACAGGCCATTAGGGAGGAGGTAATTCGCCCAATCCATCATCCAAGAGCTTCTGGATGGGTTTGGGGGGCTCTTAGTTTGTATCTACTTCTTTTGAGCTAATAATGTAATTAACTTAAGCCCTTTTCTATATATAGTTATTCTTTCTTTTTTAATTAGGAGATTTCTGGTATTTGATTAAATGATGAATTAACTCTTGTGAGTTTTCATGTCTCTTTGGTGGAGACTAAAGTTTTATTGTGAAGCTTGATAAACCTTGAAGAAATTGTAGTTTTGAATGAGTTGTTCCTTGGGGTTTCTAGAAGAGTTGTATGTTTGATTCGGATCCATCATATGGGTCTTTGGGTTTGATACACCCATAGGTTCTATCGATGTTTCCTTTTTTTATATGTGAATATCTATCCTCTATCATTTATTGCTTCTGTATATTCGTTTTTGCATCAATCATCTACAAGAGACTAAATCAAAACAAAGGATATTTCAAGAAACTAACTAGAATAACGCTTGATGTGAAAGTGAAAGGAGTGCGATTTCCTAAAGATGATATTGTAAACTCCTGGAGAAGGTATATGGATATCATCGTACCCAATCCACAAGACTCTACTAAAAATTGTCTCATGTAGTTAGGATATCAATGAACATAGAGCTCTAATATCAATTTGTCAATATTCGATTACTCTAGTTATGAGGGAACCTACATCTCACCGTAGGATAACCACTCGACAAGCACGTAGAGAAAGAATAATAAACTAAAAGAGGAATATAATACATGAAATAAGGGCAAGGATAAGCTAAAATTTAAGTCAAATCAATGACAACCCAAAAAACTGATATCTAATGTATGAGCCACTAAATTAAAGTACAAGTCTGAAATAGAAAATACAATGTCCTTCTTGGAAGAAAATAACAGAAAGGGATATAGAGCAAGGTAAAAGATAAGGTTGGACGCCAAAATCCACCATCTACCTCAACAACTGAATATCAGCATAAATCTAGGATTAGTATAGACCACTCATATTCAAGTCTGCACCAAAAGATGCATACATGTAATATGAGTACCAAAACAATGGCTACCCGTCAGGTATCATACGATGACTGGGTTCATGTATGAAATACATGCAGTATATAACAGATAATGAACCCATTGAGTCACATAAGTCAAAGAGCATAACATAGGCAAATGATGCTAGCCATAGATGAAATAGAAGAATAAAGAACAGATAATGGAGATTGCTAACAACACTAATAGATAAACCTATTCAAAGTAGTAAAAGCATACTTAAGTCCTTGCAAAAAATAGACAAATAAGGAAAGTAAGGGGGTGTACTGGTAACCTCAATAAACGATGAAGGGATGAGCCATAATCAAATAGAACCCATAAATAAAAAGAGCTTACTAAGTAATGTCGATATAAAATAACCACAAAGTATTCAACATGAATAGGAGTATAGAAAATGACAATTAATTAATACAAATAAAACCCAATGCCATCTAATTCTACCAGAAGGTTCAATCAAGTAAAGCTCACTTGCTACATCCCATTTTACCAAAAGGTATACCCAAGAAACTAAGTGTGAAAAGTGACATAGAGATCAAGTAATACTAACAGTAAATATGAATACTCCTCTTATAATAACCATAGGTCCGATTTGAAGGATTTATGGAAGTAGTTCCCCCTATACTCCTAGTCCACCCTATACCCCTCCTTCGATCACCTACATACTGGCCCAGATCGGCAAGGTACATAGTGGTAGACCCTGCATACTATCTTAAAGTTTATAATAGGAAAATCGACATAATAACTAAAAAAATGACTTCGAAGCCGAACCAACAGTCTCGATGAGTCATAAATTATTTAGGGTTGCTATAAAAAAGCTCTAAGATATAAGAAAAATGCATAAACATAAAAATCGTTGGAAGGCTCATTACATTTATCCACCCTAATGCTTCCCCTTGGGGTTCTCTAGTACTTTTATAAAGAAAAAAATGGTAGCCTTCATATGTGCATTAACTATAGTTGTTAAACCATGTTATGATTAAGAAGATTTTCCTCTTGCCTCTCTTTGATGACTTGTTTGACTAGTTACAAGGGTGCTTTGTCATGACACAGGTCTGGGTCATAATGGTGTCTACAATCTATCCATAGAAAAGCCTTTCTCTACACATCGAAGCTACATACAATAGGCCACAACCACTAGTATCTACCAACAAGAAGTATAATACCTAAAATAAACAAATAAAAGAAGGAGCTATATATACAACCTATCAAAAAACCTTGTGTCAATGGCATACGGAGCTAAAATTAGGGTATCCAAAAATGATATACAGATACAAGCTCCTATAAAAGCAGTACTATATAAGGCCTTCTAAATAAAAATTTAAGCAGGCTATAATAGATGGAGAGCACAATCAGTTCGGACGCTAAAGCTCACTATAGTCTCAATAGGACACCAATCAACTCAGCACAATCATCGCATCTGATGACTGGTATAGGTATCTGCACCATAAAAAATAGTGAAGAAGTGTAGTATGAGTATCAAAACAAGGGTACACAATAGGCATCATAGGCCGACCTAACGAAAATAAGGCACAAGGAATAGAACAACAAGGAAAGTAAAATTGATCAATAAGAGCAGGTAAGCAATATAAAACTAACTACGCAACCAGGGTTCTTAATAGTTATAGAGGCTAACTATGAATAAGTGTAAGAAAATTATGTGATCTAAGAAATTCTTTGTATTGTTATCATATAGGAGCATCCAACTATCGCATAGTACCAAGAAACCAACCATAGAAATCCTACGTAGACACTATTTGAGTATATGAGTACTAAAGAAATAGCTAAAGGTAAATCCAACAAGTATGGCATGAATATTTAAAATAAAGAGTGGATAAAAACAAAATTCCCCCCCCCCATAAGATCCCTGGGTACAAATAGAGAGAAAATATGCAAAATCTATCTGACGTCCCATCTCACCAGTATGCATAACCAATACAACTATGAACTCACTATGGCACCCCCTTAAGCCCACAAAGCATAACCAACGTGAACAAGATGAAAGCACAAGGGTGGGAATAGAAGAACACAAGGCGTAACCACTCGAATCGGGAGACTGCGCCTCCTATACATCGCTTAGGGCCCACGCCCGAGTCTGCACCTCAATTATCAAAGAAAGTCTCGTGCCTATCAATCCAAAGTAGGCTCATACCTTACCATCGATCTATATCAAGACTGTGCCTCTCTGTAATCATGTGTAGGCTCTTGTCTCATAATCCTAGGTGGGGCTATCGTTCAGTCTATATCGGGACCATACCCCTCAGTAATTAGGAGTAGGATGGCGCCTCATAATCTGAGGTAGGTCCGCTCCATACAGCTATTCTATATCAAACTGCGCCCTTATAGTAACCAAGATAGTACCCCAAAATAATCAAGACTCTTTCTAGTTACACTTTGAAAATAGTGCCATACCAACAGGTGGCCGTGGCATATACCTACATATAATTAAGGAAAAAAAATTTAGTTCAAATCTAGTAAAACTTTCCATGTTTAGTTACACAAGTCTGTATCCCTCTTACTTAGCCCTAGGTCGCGCCCGTGCTCATAATACCATAGCCCAATATTTAAATACATGAAGTCTTATTACAACATCACAAATAATCCTATAGAGCACTAAGATCAGCTAGAAGCCACCATCTAAGTACATATCTCGTTCACCAAATCTTAACAAGTCACAATATAGTCACCAGGGTCCAAGTCCACTTGTGACAAGGCAAGGACACCCATACGTAGCCAAACGCCTTTTATGTCCCTCCATGGGACCCCTGGAAGTGGTTAAAATAGGTATAACATTAATAAGTTAGGTTCCTTTGCCTAATAACAATCCACATAGCTATCCACAACACACAAGCACCCTACAACATTCTGATCTAGAGAAAGGTAAACCTAGCCTATTTAGGCATCATGTAAGGCCTTAAAAATGCATAAAACCAGTCTGAAGTTCCCAAAATCCCAAATCCACTCATAACTATCAAATTAGGTATCAAGAGTTTAAAATACGATGAATGATACCCATATTTCCAAGTGCAATCTAGGTCAAAAATCAAGCCTAAAATGAGCTCGTGGGTTATACAACCCAAAAAAATAACTAAAAATACTGAGTGGTAGGCCTCAACTAAAGGAACACGTTGCTAAAAAATGAGATCAATTGGACCTCCGGAAGGTCCTCAATAGGCAAATAAAGTTTATTCCCATGAACATGGATCCCAAAAAATAAATGGATAATCAATGTTATAGATCAACCTGAAATGGTAAGAAATTCGCAAGAAATGACCCCCACAACTTCCAACCAACAATTCCCAGCTATCCACTCAAGTTCTCCTCAATCTAGTCAAGAAGCCACAAATCACCATAGGAGCTCATGCATTAAAATCTAGGAGAAAAGGGGGACGAAGAGCCTACCTAAAATGAGATTGAGGAGTCAAGAACGGCTCCCAAAATTCCACCAACAGAAGCATTTGGGGAAAACTTTTTCAAGTAAACACGGGTGAAAGAGAAGAAAAATATATGAAGTGGTCTGAAATTTTGAAGGGTCTGGCTTATATAGACCTGGTTGAAATGAGGTACGATCGTGGCACCCTATACAATTATGAAAAAAAATCCCAAAAACCCTAACTCGGTACAATCATTTCCAGCCAACACGATCGCATAAAGGAGGAAAAAGAATACTACAATGATTGCATCATTAAAGTGTGATCGTGTTGATCACTTGGGACTGTAGATTTTTCTACAACAGTTGAATTTCCAAAATGAGGCTCTAAATTGAAATGGATTCCAAAAGTAACAAAAAAAATATGCATATTGGATGAAAAACATATTTTAGACTGAACAGAATTGACAAAACAACCAACAGATGTTTCTTGAGAAAAAAGAAACCCCAACCGAACTGAATAAAAACCACCAACTTTCCACAAGGATCCTCAAAACAATCCTGGACACCTCCAAAAGTGCACCAATGGGTAACTAGCCCAAATTCAACATTCCAGAGCCAATGGTAGTGTTAGAGTTCTAATCCGACACTCCGATCACCAAAAGCCCACCCAAGCCCAAAATGAACTCTAACTAAACTAAATTCCTTCAAAATATCTCAAACTCAAAAAGAAAACCCTCGGATATGAACTAAAGGTCCAAATAGACCAAATTTAGCATTCCAGATCTAATAAAACTGTCAGAATATGATTCTGAGTGCTTTTACTAAGACTTCACTCTCAAGTCAAACTATTTAAAGGTAAAGCCTTCAAAAATTGGAAAATTAAGATAACAAGCTATAGAACTATTAGGGAACTAAACTAACGGTCCTGTCAAGTCACAAATGACTTAGGGAAGCCAACAAAAGCTCTAATCACAAAATAAGTTGAACGGCAAGTAATTGAATATGTGGGTCATTACATATTTTTGCCTTTTTTAAGATTGATTTGAGATTAGGGTATCATCGGTTAAAGATTCAAGCACCGTGTGCATCAAAACCATTTTACAGACTAGATATGGTTATTAAGAGTTTGTAGTGATTTCATTTTGTCTATCTAATTCTCGTACAACCTTTTGAGTTTGATGAATGTTTTCTTCAAGCCATTCTTGGAAGCCATTCTTGGATCAAATCATAATTTTGATCATTAACAACATCTTGATTTTGCTGAAGAGCAGATCAAAGCATTAGTATCATCTAAGGATAAGTTTGAGTCTGTTAAGAGAGAAACACTTCTATGCTAAGTTGTCTAAATGTGAGTTCTGGTTGGACTACATGTCCTTCTTAGGCAACATGGTTTCTAATGAGGGGGTGATCGTGGATCCCCTAAATATTGAGGTAGAAATAAGGAAAGGCCCACTAGTGTTTTAGAAGTGAGAATTTTTGTTGGTTTGGCTAGTTACTACCATCAGTTCATAAAGGGGTTTGCTTTTATTGCTTCTCACTTGAACAAGGTAACTAAACAAAATTCCCCTATTTTTGTGTTCTAAGGAATATAAAGAGAGTTTTTAAGACTCAAGACCCTTCTAATGGCAGTACAAATTCTATCCTTTTCCATTAAGAGTAAGGATTTTATGGTTTATTATGATACATCTTAATTTAGCTTAGGAGCGGCGTTAATACAGGAGAAGAATGATATTGCCTATGCTTATAGGAAATGGAAAGTCAATGAAAAAAATATTTGACTCATGACTTAGAGTTAGAAAGGATGGTATTTGATTTGAAGCAATGCAGAAATTATCTCAATAGGGTAAAATGTGAAGTGTTCATCGATCATCGCATCCTTCAGTATGTGCTTACTTAGAAGGATCTAATGTCACAACCCAAAATCCCAAGCCACGATGGAACCTATCATAACACACCTAGACAAATAAGATTGTACAATTCTATAAAGGTAAATATGAAAAATAATGAATCAATAGAAGAAAATAGGGTACAATACAAAATCCATCAATAAAAAAACCACCCAAAAAATTGATGTCACAATGTACAAGATTCTAATATAACTAATACATAGCCAAAAGAGAAATACAAAGTATAGAATGTCTATTGATCCCCAAGTAGGATCCAATACATAAATAAAAGAGTACGTGTATCTATCAGATGCAAACATCTACCTCTGTCTATAAACTCACAAGCATCAAACTTGATAGAAAGGAAGGTGATAAAATTGTGTCGGACTATGCACTTACACAAGTCTAAAAAATTAAAGGAGTGAGTACAAAATAAATAATGGGTACTTAGGAAGTATCCCTACCTAGCACTAAAACAAAAAAATAAAGAAACCCTAACTACTCTAATCATCCAAACCAAAATCCTCAAAACTCTAATCTATGTATCAGTACAGCACCAATAGTTTATAATGAAAGTAAATGATAGGTACAAGGCATAGGGGTAAAAATAATAATATACATTACAACAAAACCGTAATGAATCAAAAAATCAAGATGTACACTACATATGAATCCAAGTTCTCATAAATACATTCTTACCAAAATATGACCAGCCAACTCAAGTGATAATACCTATCTAGTATTGATCATAGGCTATTTTACATACCTTAAAGCCACCTAAGTCCTATGTTTTAGCTTTATTTTGAGAATATATATATTATTTCTGAGTTTATTTTGGTTAAATACGAGTAAAGGGTCACTAACCTATGTGATTAGCATATTTTAGGGTTATTGGGTAGTTTGAGGCTGATAGAACAAACTCAAAAGCAAGTCGGACGCAACAGGAAAAAATGCAGCAAAGTGATCCCTATCACGATAGGGATTAAGACGTGATGGAAGCTCTATCATTATAAGGGTCACGTCGTGATTCCCTTTGTTCCGCCAATAGAAATCCTGTACAAGGCAGGATTAAATAACGTAGTTTGGTCTTTTCACTCAAGCGTCTATACAAGTATTAGGAAATATTTTTCTAATGGGAGTTCGGATTTTTGGATTTGGAAAAGATAGGGAATACTTGGAGAATTCAAGACACAAACAAGAAGATAGAAGACAACCTAGAGTTAAATCTTTATTTCAATTCTTGGATTTTAATGTTCTTGAATTTATATCCCGAATTGAATAGAGAGTTAGCGGCTAAGTTCCCTTATTCTAGGGTTATGGTTAACAAACATTGTATGGTTTTAATTTGATATAAAGTAATACTTGTTCTTACATTGATTGTTCTTACGCCCTATAACTAATGTGTTTCTAATTGTTGGCCACTATTAGAGGAAAATATTTTTTTGCAAGATTTATTGAATTCAATATTCTTGTGAATAAAATAGGTGCATGAGGAGTGTATTTAGGTTGATGACCTTAATTCGAGATTAACAACCTAATGAGTAACTAAAACATGATAGTGTATTTAGTTCTTCGCTTGGTTGAATAGGGAAGAAGGTATAATGTGTTTATGAAAGTCATATAACATATGCCAATTGGAGTAGTTGTATGCTTGCATAAATAGAGACTACAGGACTATAAATCCCTCGTTGTAATTTCAACCCCTAAATCAGTAATTAAAGAGTAAGTACCTTTGTGAAGATTACGACTATACTCGTGTGTGTGCAATTACCACAACCTTGGAACGTCCTTTTATATCTATCTTGTGAAGTTATTTCCCTACCTACTTAGTTTACGTGTTAATAGTTACATTAGAACTAAAGAAATTTCACACTCCTATCATATTCTCTTGCGTTGCATTATAGATTAAGATCTTACATCAAATCATTTGGAAAGTCTAATTCATAATTCTAAGTCCCTGTAGGTTCGACATCCGGCTTGAAAAGAGCTACTTTACTACTTATACGACCAGTACACTTGCGTGTGTAAGGGAGTCATTAATTATTTAGCACCGTTGTTGGGGACTTGGCACTTAGATAGCTTATGATTCATCCAGGTAATTTTTTACTGTGAAATTTTTAACGACTTGACCTTAGAATTTTTAATTCTTTGCAGGAGCTGTTACAGGTAACCTGGTAAGAGACAGAACCTTGGTGGAGCCATTTCCTGAGCCGGAGCGGTTTATCTACACTCAGCGCAGAACAAGGGTATCCCCTCTCTTAGGTTCACAAGTCCAGCTGGATTAACCCAATATCATAGTGCCTGCTGAAATGGACGTGCCAAGATAGGTTTGTGAGGTGGCCATTCCTAAGGCTACCAATGCTACTTCCGCTATTCAAAAGCCCGCACTAGGGGGTAGATTTGAACTCAAACAGAATATGGTGCAACTATTGCACACGAGCGGGGAGTTCACTGGTCTGGCCTATGAGGACCCACAACAACATATCCAAAACTTTTTGGAGATCAGTGATCATATATACCCTTAGGAGTTTCATTAGATTATGTAAGGCTCACACTGTTCCCCTTCTCATTATTAGGGGAAGCAAAAAGATGGCTATCTGCAGAACCACCGAACTCTATTACTTCGTGGAAGGATCTGGCAAGGTAGTTCTTGATTCAATTCCTTCCATCTAGAAAGACTGCGAGGCTAAGAAGTGAAATTCTCAGCTTCAGGAAAAATCTGGGAGAGAATTCATATCAAGCGTAGGAGAGATTCAAAACTTTGCTCCAGAATTGCCCATATCACCAGCAATCCAATGAAGTACTGCTGCATACTTTTATTGAGGCTCTGGAACCCAACTCTAAACTATTTCTAGATTCAGTAGCTAGGGTCAGGCATTAGAGCACACTTATGAGGAGATGTACACACTGTTGAATAAGATTTCCACAGGTAATCTTGGTTGGAATGGTAACATGTCAAGTACTATCTCAAAGAAGAATACTGCCGGTGTAATGGAGTTAGATGTCGTTACATCATTATCAGTGCAAATTTTATCCCTTCAAAATATGTTTGCACAAACCTTTAGACAACAATAACAACAGGCTGTAGTTAACGTAGTCCAATCACAGGCCGAAGGGTGGTGTGAGACTTGTAGTAGGGGGCCGACCATACGTCTGATGTATGTGGAGCCAACCCTGATTTGGTGAACTTCGTGGGTAATACATAGAGAGGCCAAGGGAAGCATTATTATGGGAATTCCTATAATGCAAATTGGAGGAACCACACTAACTTCTCATAGGATGGAAATCAAAATCAACAATAACAGCAGAGTTCCGACACTTATAGAAATCAACAATCTAACCAACAATAGGGACAAAAATTCAACAAGAAGAACTATGATCAATCACAAAAGGGGCAGCCCAGTAATAAATAGAAGAATTGTTGAATAAGTTATTAGAAGGGCAGTCGTGCGAAAATGAGAGATTGGCTAGGTTGGAAGAATATTTGAAGAATCAGCAATTAGCTACATAGCAGCTGGAGAGACAGATGGGGAAATTGGATGTGTCTCAAAATACAAGGCCTCAGGGGGGCCTACCCATCCACATAGACCAAAACCTAAAACATCTAAATACCATATCAACCAGAAGTGGAGTGTAGTTGCAGGAGCTAGTGCCTAAAAAGGTAAATCAGGAGAGCAGTGAGAAAGAAAATAGCAGTGATCAGGTCACTAGTAGCAACAATCCAGTCACAAATTCAAGTGGGGCAACAACTACTGTGAGGCCTCCATCCACTTTTCCTCCAAGGTTGAAGAAAAAAAGGAGGAAGAAGGCTTTCAAAAGTTCAAAGAATTATTGGGGCAAGTTCACATCAACTTGCCTTTAATTGATATATTGCAGAGGATTCCAAAATATGCCAAGTATGTGAAAGACATTGTGGGAAACAAAGATCATTTTATCGAGCATATACAGTGGCTCTTACTCAAGAGTGCATCTCTCACATCCAGAACAGGCTACCTACCATGCAGAAGGATCTGGGCAGTATCACCATTTAGATGACTATTGGCCAAAATCTGACTATATGAGGGTTGTGTGATTTGTGTGCAAATATTAATCTCATGCCAACTTGTTACTTCAATAAAATGGGATTGGAC
>JBDJHY011059920.1:0-14162 GCA_039654485.1 Withania somnifera
TCGTTTCTCCTCAGATCAGAGTTTCAGGGTGAGCTTGGCGTGCAGCTTGATCCTGTTTCTCTTCAGCTTTATGTTTTTGTTCTTCTCCATTGTATATTCGGAGACAGATGGATATTGTATTTGGTCACTTTTGTCGTCTGTATATTAGCGGTTCTTATGACATTGACATCGGGTTTTGGGAACTTGTATTACATCTTATTATTTTCCGCATATACTATAGTAGTCCTCCGCTTCGGCTATAGACTACAGGGTTTGGTTCTCCTATTAGGTGGATAGTAGGTGCCATCATGATTCCGAGAAATCGGGTCGTGAAATAAAGTAAAGCAATTGAACGCTGACAAGTCCCCCATAAGAAATGCAACATACCTACAAAACACGCTCACCCATAGGCATCCCATACTACCAGGGTTATACTAAAGAAAACAAGTGTAGAAAAGTAATAAACACATAGTCATCATAGAACCTCACATCTCACTTTTAGAACCACAATCGGAACAAGTGCCCCGCAATGATATTACCCCGCCGGCATCTAGTGCCTCATATCAGTATTATCCCCCAGGCACACGGTGCCTTATATTAATCATATCATATCAAATTATCCTCTAGTCGTACTCGGCCAATCAAGGCATTCAACATCGATGTATGTCTGTATGTGTGGTAGTATCACCTATGATCATCAATAATCATATCTCCGCAACCGCTAGTACCATGTGTGTCAAAAGCTATACTCACTGTCGTATGATGACAGACTCAAGGCCCAGCAATGTACTCACTGCCGTATGGAGTCGGTCTCAAGTCCCCGCATTTAGTAGTAAAAATAGATATATGTGTAAGTCCTGGTGCCAGGAGGTGAAGCCTGGACTAAACCAGGTAAAACAGTGTTACTGGGTGATCGATACCATGTCGAGACTAAACCAATACAAGACAATCCCTTATGTTATTATTATTAATAAATTCATATTTAGATCTTTATATTTCCACAAAATTTTGTCATCAAATCATCCACTAGCCACCAAGGCTCATAATCTGGAGGTGATACTACCCAGACCCAATGCACTCTCATCAGAGTCGTAGGCTCAGTCACCCCGTATCATGAATGCACAACATATCAACAACACATATAATATATATAACATGAAATATACACACCCAATGCCCTGCATAAGTATCTATAATTAATTACTAAGTCTCAGGCCCCATACCACTCGGGTGCCAACATATTATTATCAACATAGAAAGGATGAAGGAATGGTACAGGGGTACTATACAACCTACCTACCCAACCCAAGGATGCTACTTACTGCAATTATTAAAGCTATAAACCTAAAGATAGCCATACGAAACCTACTGTCATCTAACGACGAAGCTTTACAAATCCACAAATCTTACTCCAACTCATATCAAACGTGCTCCAAATGATTTGAAACTTGAAACAATGAATTTTATAAGTTAATACGAGTCTAACGGTGTGATGTATACTAAGTTCCAGACTGGACCAAAATTGGGCCTAAAATGGACTTGCGGGGCCTGCTTACCGAAACTGCAAACAAAATTCACCACGGGGTTGCCAATGTCTCCAGGAACCCGTGCCTTAAATTTTAGCACAAGACGAGCAAGGTAAGAGCTTCAAATCAGCCCGAATAGTATTGAACCAAAAACGGTGTTAAAGTTTCGATCTTTACAATAAAAACACTTGAATTTGGATGAGTTAATGATCCTAGGAGCAATGTATATACTAATAATGAAGAATTATCCAAAAGAAATCAAGTTATAGGATGATTTCTTCAGCCCCAACTTTTAGCCATTAATGGACGAAAATAAGAAAGAAAAAGAGAAAGGAAACTCACCTAATCCACGTAGAATCTTTGAAGAATGTTTGTAATAGCTTCCTTGGCCTTAAAATGGGGTTTGGGAAAGGTTTTTAACCTTAGAACTGAAGGAGATATGTTTTTGGTTGAGTAAAAAGGGAAAGGAACCGCAACTGGACTTAAATAAAATTGCCAGTCAGATAAACCTTTGCGATCGCGTGGCTTATGGCCACGATCGCACTAAAGAAATTTCTAAGGCATCGCGATCGTAAAGAAGGTTTTCTAGGATTGAATCGTGATCGTGTGGTAAGTACTGTGATTGCATAGAACAACACCTGCACCAGCTACAGATCAAAATCTACAACTTTTAAAATTTCCTTTCGAGGGTTCGAGATTCAAACGGAGACCAATTTGGACAAACCAACTATGCAAACAGCATGGAAATGACATTCCGGGCTCAACGAAATTGAAGAAACTGAATTATGAGGTCGTTTCCTCAAAATGACCCCTCAAACAAAAAGGGCCAAAAATGCATCTTTCCGCCAATACCCCAAAATTGCTACGATAAGTACAAAAATTAAACTAACACCTTGTCTAGACTAAATTCATCATTTCGGAGCTGCTGGAAGCATCAAAATTCCAATCCAACACTCTGAACATCGAATTACCACTCAAGCTCCATTTTTAGGCTTAAACTTAGCTAAATTCCACAAATTCGCATAACTTGCAAACGAAACCTCCAACACACAAACTTAAGGTCAATCTTGAATTTGTTTGGTATTCGAGAGCCAACCAAACTATCAAAGTTTAATTCTGAGCTCGTCTCGAAGGAAAGTTGACTTTGGTCAACGAGTACTTAGTTTTTGGCTCTAAAATATGAAATTTGAGATATTTCTCGACCGAGTCGCTGGGGATCCGACGTATCGGTCCCAACAAGTCATAAATGACTTGGGGCAACTACCAAAATGCTCTAGAATGCAAAATGTTACGTATTTATCATAAATGACCAATAGGGTCATTACAACATCCACTACTAAAAGGACTTTCTCCCCTGAAAGTCAACTAAAAGCAAGGAGTAGATGGGAAAAGATTGTACCTGATACCTCAAACAACTGTGGATACTGCTTCTGAATCTCACTCTCGATCTCCCACATGGCTTCCTCTACTGAATGATTACTCCACTGCACCTTTACCACTGCACCTTTAAACCCATACTTCAAATTTGAGTACAAGACGAGCAAGGAAAGAGCTTCAAATCAGCTCAGATAATATTAAACTAAAAGGGTTTAAAGGTTCGATCTTTACAATAAAAACGCTTGAATTTGGATGAGTTAATGATCCTAAGAGAATGTATATACTAATAATGAAGAATAATACGAAAGAAATCAAGTTATGGGATGATTTCTTCAACCCCAACTTTTAGCCATTAAAGGAGGAAAGATTAGGGAAATAAGGAAGAAGAAGAGAAAGGAAACTCACCTAATTCGTGAAGAATTGTTGAAGAATGTTGATAATAACTTCCTTGGCCTTAGAATGGGGTTTGGGAAGGCTTTTTTTCTTTGAAACGGAGGAGAATTGTAATTTAGGTTGGGTAAAAAAGGAAGAGAGCTGTGACTGGAAACTTAATAATTTCCAGTCAAATGCGATGCATCGTGATCGCGCCCCTGGTACCGCGATTGCGCTGCGTGATAATGTTACTCATCGCGATCGTGTTAAAAGTCTGCGATCGCGAAGAAGAAATTCTGGGAAGCCATCGTGATAGCGTTGGAGTGATGCAATCGAGCAGAAGGAAGGAAAATTAGTCATCGCAATCGCGCCTCAAGTACCGCGATAGCAATTAAGAAAACCTGCACCAGTTGCAGGTTCCAACTGTAATAATTCAAATTTCGTACTAGAAGGTTCGGGAATTAAACGAAGCCCAATTTTGACAAACCAAATATGCAAAAAACTTGAAAACGACATTCCAGACTCAATGGAATCGATGAAACTAAATTCCGAGGTATTTTACTTAAAATGACCCCTCAAACCAAAAGAGAAAAAAAAAGTCTTTCCGGCAACACCCCGAAATTGCAACGATAAGTATGAAAATTGAACCAATACCTCACCTAGCCTAAATTCATCATTTCAGAGTTGCTGGAAGCGTCATAATTCCAATCCGACACTCCGAACATTAAATTACCACTCAAGATTTACTTTAAGGCTTAAACTTAGCTAAATGACCTTGATCAGATCCTTAGTCACCTTAACTTCGGCACCTGTATCGTAGCTGAATTGATCATTTCGGGTGGGAAGGTCCGGGTATGCTCTGGCTACCTCATCCAATACCACCGCCCTGGTAGCAACCACTAACCAGTTGCTCATAGATGAGACGTACTCATGGAAAGTGGTGGTCTTCGTGATCTTCTCAAAAAGAACCTCTGTGAATTCCCTCTGCCGATCAACCAAGTCGTCTTCAGATGGTGGAGCTCTGCCTCAGTGGCCCTCTGTTTCTCTTCAACCTCCTTTATTCTTTCTTTAGCTGCCTTAAGTCTCTCTTCGACTGTTATTATTTTTTCCTTATCAACTTTCTCTTCTTGGAGGCTAGTAAGCGGGTTTCTAAATCACTTCGCCGAGCTCTTTCACGGCAAAATTCCTCATTAGCATCGCCAACTCTTTGGGCCAAAACAGACGCCGTCTTGGAAAAAACCTGCAAGAACAACCTAAATCAGCCAAGAATAGAATAAGGTAAAAAATATACAATCTTTTAGGGTGTATACCTCACTGAGTTCATCTAGGGACATGTCCTCAGCAGGGGTCAACGAGGAATCCTTCCACCTTTTTGGCCTTGGCTCCTCAGCTAAGGGACTCCTTTCCCGGCTAACCTCAGTCGGATCAGCGAGGTCAATCACCTCGGTTGGGCGAACCTTGGGAGGGAGTGCTGCCTCTCTAGCTAGCCCAGAGGATGAGCTAGAGGGTCTTTTTCGAGGCAACAGGTTCACGCGCACCACTAAAAATAAGAAAAAAATGTGTTACATAAAGCAATGCAAAAGAAATTCACTTCGGAGGTACAGACTTTAATCTACCTTGGGTCCTCTTGTCGGCCTCCTCGTAAGGCACCACCTCGCTGACCCCAACACCCAGGTTAAAGGCACTAATTCCTATCTGGTACAAGTCTGCGTCGGTGAATCGACAATGGTGAGGGGGAATCCCGTCGACGAGGTCGAGGTGAGAGGGGTTGACACTCCCAGTGATAATGTTCCTAATTCCACCCCAGTTCCAGGTCTGGGGGAAATGAAAATCTATTTTAAAAAAAAAAAAATTTACCCTTCCAGTTGGCGACTTTGGAAGAGAGGAGAATCCTAAAACTACGAAGGGGGATAAAAAAGACCACCCTTTGGACGGACCGGTGTTTTTTACATTAAAAACTATTTAAAAAAATTTACAGAAGACTCCACCCCAACCTTGGAACAGGACAGAGTAAAGCTCACAATTGTACGCATGGCATTGACGTCAATTGTGCAAGATTCAGGTTAAAGGTTCCTAAAACACTAACTAATAAAGGAAAGAGGGAGAAGCGTAGCCCCGACACAATGTACTCGTAGTACATGGAACAAAACCCCAAAGGGGGAGAATAGGCCCTATCACCAGGAAGGGGCAGGGTAAATTCAAATTGGAGGGGAAATGGTACCTCCTGAGAGAAGGTAGCAAATAATCTACAGTAAGATTACTTGCTATCTTTGAAGCCATAAAATCCCGTCCTCCAAAGGCAGGGGAAGAGGGGGTCAGAGTTTGAAGGAGGGGTATATTGCTACCTACACGATACACATCTGCCTCATATGAACTAGGAGGGGAAGGAGAAGGAGAAAAAGAAGAAGAATAAAAGGGAGAAGAAGGAGTTGAGAGGGGGACGACATACTTATTGGTGTTATATAAAAGGAGGAATTTGGGTGAGGAATGAAAATTTTTGAAGAAACAAAAAGATGAACAAACGAGCAAAGAAGAAGAAAAGACTATGAAAAAATATTTTTGTGATCCCAAGGGTCGTAAGTAATGAAGGAAAAGTGAAAAAGACGATGTCGAAGTAAAAAGTAGCCTATTCCCCAGACAGACGTGCAGAAGACGAAACGTCCCTCCCTTTCAGGGATTATGACACGTGTGAGCCAGAAGCAGGAGATCATGACACGTGGAAGGATGGGCGGGGAAAAGTAAAAGTATCCCACCCATACCATATATCTAAAACAAAAGAAAACCCTGTCACACCGACCCGAGTGGTCCCAGGTCGGTATAACCTGACATCCTGAAAAAGGGACCAGTGATAACTCACCCCGGCAAGACAGCTGAGATGAACCATCAAACAAGGTCCCAAAGATTTCTACATAATTAGCCTGCTTACCAATCACATAAGGCAACCTCGGATAATACGACTCCAGCCAAATCACCTTGGCCACATACGTTGATATAACAGCTAGTGATAAGAAATTTACCTCGGCAAAAGCTATCCCAACACAATCATGATTTGCACAAGGGACCCCGCCAAGCTAGTCAAGGTGAATCATTAAAAGGTCCACACTTGGGCTGTATATATGACCTCGAGGAAAGACCTCGAAGGCACACAATTCATCCCTACTCTTTAATTTCAGTCGAGTTGCGTAAACACACACTTCGACTCTCGGATAGGGAACTATTGTAGAATAACGATAGTAGACTAGGAGTCATTAAATGTCATTAATTGTGTGAATATTATAAATACTATATTTAGATAATTACCATAATTAGATAAGTACTACTAAATGAAGAATTATGGTAGGATTGCTATACCATCAATAAGTAGTAGAGTTATGGTAGGAGATCAGTCCGGAATCCTAACATCTACCAAATACGATTACCAGAAATGCCTATAAAAGCCCAGAAAGTTCAGAGACAAAGGTACGCTCAAAAGAATACTCTCAAATATTATTGAAATTCTTTCCTAGCTTAATACTAATTTAAACATCGGAAAATTACCCTGGGGACCACCTTGGGATTGTTTTGCAGGTACATCGCTTGACGTTGTTATTGCTCGTGATTCAGGAGGTGTTCATCCATAGATAATTTTTGGTCTCTTTTGGATTCATCAAAAACAAAGCATCATGTTTACTAAACAAGTCGTACACTACAAGAAGTAATTAAGCCCTAAGAGGTTAATGGAAGAAAGTAAGTCAAGTGAGTAGAAAATTTACTAAATAATATATAGTAGGAAAGAATAAGTTATTCTATTCCTGTATATAATAGGAGTTTCAAGACGTGTATGTGTTTCCTAAAACTATAAAGGTGCAATCAAATAGGGTAATTTGATTGTGCTTGATTTCATTTCTTGTAATCTAGTAATATGATTTACTTTATGTTGTTGTCTGTGATATTTTCACTCAAATAATTATGTTAGGAACATAATGTTACTCTTAGTTCATTTTTGGTGAAGCAGGGACAACTATATGATTTCAAATCTATCAAAATACCACAAGTATTAGAGCGAGGTACCTCACTTTATTCACAATTTTTTCTCAGAATTGATTTTAATAATTATCTTTTATTTATAACAGCAGTAGAGCCAGCTCGACTTATAAAGTCACTAAAGCAATGGCTTGAGATTGGAACTTTCAACTTTCTTAGGGCTCCCTATTTTTATTTTTAAGTTAAAAGTTATTTGAAATTTAATTTTTTAAAAATTATTTTTTTAAAAAAATTAAATAAAGCCAAACGGGCCCTTAAAGCCCTTTGTGTCTATATTAAGTTCTGAGTGCACAGAACCTCCCTAGCCAATTTTTCATTTTTAATAAAAGTTATTTTTGATACTACTATTATTTTACATAATTCAGAAACTTCCATGACGTCGGTGTGAAGAGAAATAGTTGGGGAGAAAGTAAACTTTCTTTTTACCCTGTGTTGGGACTTTGCAATGATTAGGAAATAAAATTACTTTTAGTTAATTGTAGACTCTTTTTATAAATATCTTTGTTGCCTCATTTACATCTTAATAACAACTAACATGAAATTGCATTTTTCCTAATTGCTTACTTTTTTCATTAGTTTTATTCTCTTATTATCTGCATTATGCAAACTTATTGTAGTATGCTTTCAGAAGGATCAAGATTTTTTTTGTTGGTATATTCTTTAGAATTTCAAGCATGCAATAGCCAATTATTATACTGAAGTAACGTAAAACTATTTCGATAACACTATAAGTTATCAAATTTTAGATTCATATTTTATTCAATTTAAATATGTCAACCAAAAAATATGTCTTCACATAAAAAAAAAAAGTTAGTAAATTTCACATTTCAAAAAATATTATGATGTTTAATAACAGTTAGCTTTAGACCATCAATATTGCTGAGCCGGTTCTAAACAGTAGTATTCATATTTATAAGCGTATATTTTTTTGTGAAGTTATGTCTCCGCAACAATCATCGTTTTATAAATAGAATTTCTAACATCATCAAAAATAAATTTTAAACTTTTGACTAAATATTTTGAAGTTTTACTGCACCACTTATTAAATGTGTATATACTTCCACAAGTAAGGGATAACATTTAATTCGTTGAATAACCAAACATTTATTTCTATTTCTTTAATTGATAAAAGTTGTTCATTTTGTATAAAGTTCAAAATTTGAAAAATAGATTATAAGAATAGCTATCACAAATTGCATTACATAACAATAATAGATTCAATATAATTGTATAATTAAGTAAATTTTGGGATAAATATTATATACGCAGATCGTACCACAAGTGACTTACGCTAAAATAGAGATTCAATTGTTAAGTTCTTAATGTTTGAGTTCCATCTTTTTAAGTTAAATTACCATCAAGGGGAGCAGTGTCAGATACCTTTTTTTTTTTATAAAAAAAATGGACGCAAGTACCTAACAAGTCAAGCATCACCAAATTTACAACTCACTCAGAGAGGTGAGATAGTCTGCCCCAAACTATTACAAGGATCCCCTATTTATACTAAGCTAGTGGGGTATCTGAAAATATCACAAACCAATCAAAAGCTAGGATATCTTATCTTAATGGATAAGGATAATCCAAAGCTTCTAC
Organism: Withania somnifera; assembly: GCA_039654485.1. Classification (NCBI taxonomy): domain Eukaryota; kingdom Viridiplantae; phylum Streptophyta; class Magnoliopsida; order Solanales; family Solanaceae; genus Withania; species Withania somnifera. The sequence continues at coordinate 8,871 of JBDJHY011059920.1, forward strand.
CTCATACTACACATGATACACATGCTACTTTATATTACAGATGACTCACCTAATACAACATGACAAGAATAGATATTTATTGTTTTGTACATGACACTTTATTCTTTATTTTGATTATTACATGAAGTGTCTCTAATACTCTTTCCCCCCTTCCAAACGAAGGGATGACTCCACATCGTTATCATCAGAATCATTGCCAGAGTCATCGGTGACAGTGTAGTCAAAACTAGGGACTAATTTTTTGAACTTTGGACCCCTTTTGCGATGGAGTCTGTAATCTCGAGGGGTATTCATCATTTTAACAATATAACTTATCCAAGCAATCAGTTATTTGGATAGCATAACCCTCAGGGAATGTTGTACGCCAGCTTGCCGTTGGGACTTCATTGAGAACTTCCTTGATATCAATGTTATTCAGAGAACTTATTAGCTTATGATAATCAAGGATGGGGAGACTATTTACGTACTCCTTGTCATGCCAGAATGTACAGGAATCTGAATCTAGGTAACAAATTATAATTACAAATTTCTTCCTCATTTTAAAAGAAATTAATTGTTAAGTAGCTTTTAACATTTGTGTGTTAATCTTTTTTTCATTTTGTTATGAACTTATTAATAATGTATTAGCTTTTTCTCATTTAAATTTACTATCAACCGATTTTACTTGGGATTGCAAATCCCTAACAACCAAATAAAATCAATGTTCTAACTAGGCATCAAATAGTCCATCATTATAAAAATCATAAAGAAAATCTAAACAAACCTGATTACCATAGAGAAATTTAAATGTACAACTAAGACAAATGTAGAACCTAAAATTTGAAATTTCAAAAAAGTTGGCTCTATTTTGAATAAGAATTGAATAATAGTCTAGTTAAAAAGAAGGGAAAGGGTTCAAAATACATCATCTAACTATTAAAAATGACTTATTTATGTCATTATCGTTACAGAATATGTTCATTTATGTCATTATTTTCTAATGGTGATTTTGTAAAATCACTTTTGTCACGCGGCCTCTTTTTATAAGTGCACATCATTAATTAAATCAAAATTTTAAAATTAGTCAAAGTTTAAAAATTTATCTAAATTAAAAATCCAAAATTCATCTTTGTTTCAGGAGCCATCAATTCATGTCCTTGCGGTTAATATGTGATTTGTAAAAATGCGACATGAATTCCTCTCCTAAATCAAATTCCAACTGAAATTAAAACTGCTTAAAATTTAGAAGAATGGCTCTCGCTAATTTCTCAAAAGAATCAATTTTAACAATTGAAGCTCAAAGCAAAATGAATAATAGAAGAATTTCACTAATTTCTAGTTAATTTTTGCAATTGGATTGAATGGGAAAGAAGGTCTGTCAGGAGAATGAGTTATTTAATTAAAGATCCAAATTTAATTGTTTAGTACCTTTAAAAAGATTTTGATAGTCAAAAAAAAAAAAAAAAAAAAAAAAGATATGGTAACAAGCTATAGAAGAAAAAGAAGAACTTTTTAGATGAGTAACTACACAACTTACACCCTAAAGTTGCATCAAATTTGTAAGTCCTATGGATCGATAAATTTAGCTGACTAATTACAAATTTGATTCAACTTTAGAATAGGGCATTCGGTTCTTTGGTTCGTTTTTATTAAAGTTTAATTCGATTTTCAATTTTGTAAAAATGAACACTGAACATAGCACCAAATAAATTCGATTCGGTTTAGTTCAGTATTTTTAAATTAATTTTTTGGTTTACTACTCTATATTCAATAAAATACCATTCATTCTCTAAAAATACATTTCAATACAATAAATTTATATTAAAATATAACAATAAATTAACTTTATCACGAATATTTATACGAATAGTTATACCATAAAAATACATGATATTTTAGATATAAAAATTATCCCACCATAAATATTTATTCCATATAACAATAGTTCAACTTTATAATAAATTATATTATGCTATAAAAATACATTTTATATGTTTTAAGTAGAAAATTTCATACCGTGCATATATTATAAATGAAATTTATATGTATAATAATTTTTTTTCCTACAAAATAATATTTTTCAATATAATAAATTCATACCATGAATATTTGCTTCATGAAATTATACAAAATATAACAATAATTCAATTTTTTTGTAAATTATATTTATACTATAAAATACATGGTAGACTTTAGATATAATATGCTTATATCATGCATATATTGTATATAGACTTTTTATATATAATAAGTTTATGCCACATATATCTATTATATATAAAAATTAACTCTTAAGAATGGTCTTACCATGTAATCTTTCTCATATATAAATATAACTATATGTAGTATAAATAATTTTTATAAATTTAATTAACCAAAATTTGATTCTTCGATGACCGAAAAGCCTTTACCCTTAGATCGAACCCCGAATCAAAGAAACGAAATACCTAAAAGAAACGAACGTCAAACAAAAGAATCGAAGCCGAAGAACCGAACTAATTCGATTCGACTTGATTTTTTAATTCTTCGATTTTTATACCCACCTCTTATAATAAGTTTTTCTAAAACTGAAGTTTGAAATACTATGATAAAAATATAAATTTATATTCATAAAAGAATTATTTTTAATAAAAAATATAAATTAAAAGCTAACACAAAATAAGTACAAATACAGACGAGCAGTTTATTTGATTCTGCCATGTTGTGTGACATGGACTGTTGAAGAGGCCTAGAACTGATGCACTATAAGCCTTTGCGCTCATATACTTCTTGCCCGCATAATACAGTTAGACTTTATTATGTTGACTCTTCATTATTATAATGATATTTTATTTAAATAATTTGATTTTTTTAAAAATTAACTTTTTATGTTATATTTTAATTTTTTATAATAATATTCTACGTATAATAATAATATCGCATATTATAATAATATACTAATTATCAAATTATCTCTTTATAACATTATTCACAAATGTTATGTATAAAATATATTATATACTATATAAATAAAATATTAAATATTTATGTAATTGCAGTTAAATTAAGAAACTTGAAATCAATTTTAAGTTTTTGAGCTACTGTAATTTAGAATAATTCGCACAAATCACAAAGTTATAAAAAAAAAAAAAATCTTTGAAACTTCCTTTGTGTCACTATTATTTTGGTTAAATTGGCAACAAAAATAGATTTTTTTAACATAAAATTATTAAACTAGGCAGGTGACGTTGAAATTGACTATAAAATCATTAAGTTGCTTTTTTATTCACGGTCTTTCAATTCTTATACCACAAGCTTTGTTCATAATTTTTATAATATATTATCATTATGATATTATAATCTATCAAATAATGTACAATTATAAAATTCCTGCATCAAATTTAAATATTTAAATTTTTTATAATTAATTTTAAATGTATATATTTCTTAATTTTTTATTTTCCATCGATACGATATATTTAGTTATGAATTCTTTTAGTTAGTCCTTCAATAATAAATATGAAAATCAATAAAAATTTAAATTTAAAAAAGTATTTTGTTTTAGTTTATAAAAAAGTATAAGAAAATAATTTTTTATATTTTTATTTATAATAATTAAATAATAATTAAACATCAAATATATTATACATGTATAATAGCACATCTCAACAGCGATAATGAATATTTTTTGGACCGATACTATCACTATAGAGAAATTTTATGATAAAAGTGCAAGTTTGAACAGTTATAATTTGTTTCAATCTATGCTACGACTCCATTATTATAATAATATGTCTAAAATAGAATGACAATATTTTATATTTTATGATTTAACTTTGATAACAACAAAAATCTATTTGTGTCAGAGTATGCACACTCTTTTCATTTTTCTCAAAAAGAATTTAGTTATGAACATAGTCATTTTTTTATCAACGATTTATTTATTTTTATTAAAATTAAAATATTTAAATTTAAATGTATACCTCAATAATTCAGACATTGTCTCTAGATTTAAATTTATCTTTTAATATTTGAATGTCTTAAATTATTTATTATTAAATATAAATATTATTTTTGATGATGGTTAGGATGAACCATAATTGTGATGGCGGAGTGATTAGTGTTGTAGTGACTGACATTAAAATTGATAGAAATGGTGATGGTTGTTGTTGTAGTGAGTGAGTTAATAGTGACATAGTTGATAGTGGTGGTTGACAATTGACAGTTAATAGTGGTGGCGATGGTTGAAGTTGTAGTGATAATTGACAATGATGATAATTGACAATGATGGTTGGTGTTTTAATTATTGACATAATAGATACAATTAATAGTGGTGATAGTAGTTGGTATTGTTGTAACTGGCATAATGCTGACATTTGATAATGGTAATGATTGGTGCTAGTGGCTAGTAAATATGTCAATCGATCCGGTTTGACCGTGCAAATCGGCTAAAAAAGTGTTAAACCGAACGACCAAGACTAGTCGGATTGGACCAGAATAGTGACCCGTCCATCCGGTTCTGTCTTGGGCAGAGCCGAACCATCAATTTCAGACCGGTTCACTGAATCAGAACTGGCCCGAATTTTTTTAAAGCATATAGTATATATCTCTAGTATATTTTGTATATATTCTTAATACGTTTAATGTATATTTATTATATATAGTGTATATCTTTAGTATATATCGTTAATGTATAGTATATATTTTTAGCGTATAATAGATGTCTTTAGCATATTTAATATATATTCTTAATATGTTTTTTTAGTATATTTAGTATATAATATATATCTAAGTCAAGGGAAAACTAATAAATAAGGAGTAGAAGGAGGAAAACTAGTTGTAAATTGGTGAAACTTTGAATGGTCATAACTTTGAGCTCGGATGTCCGTTTTAGTCGATTTTTTATTGCATATTTTTTCGAGATATACAGAGGCAAACCGGTGCAAGTGGGTTTGGCCGAGTCAATTTTTGAAAAAAACTCTTTTATCCCATTCAATTAAGACTTTCTTGAATTTGATGCCCCAAATTATCATTCATTTTTAGTAAAAACCGCATGATAAAAAACGATCTCAAGATTAAAATGCCGTGGTAATACTTATGCAAATGCGAGTTTCATTACCTGAAATTCAATATATGAAAACAACGTAGATGACATTTATGAACAATACAAATATTAAAGTGTTTTTGTATCTTCAATAATTGCTACTTGGTTTGTTGGTATAGAATGTTCCACAACAATTCTTTTGTACCTCAACATCAACGGATCGAACCTTAACGGAAGCGTTGAGGTATATATCGTTAGTATATATTCTTAATGTGTTTAATATATCTTTA
>JBDJHY011060138.1:0-14162 GCA_039654485.1 Withania somnifera
GTTGCACTACCACAACCTATACTAGAAGATATTTCGGTACCAATACCTCACCAGCAGACCGGTGCTAGGTTTATTCCTTCACATGAGGTAAGGATGATTGCTTAACCATTTTCTCCGTATAGCGCCAACCAGATTCTCAGGGGTAGCAGGGAAGGACCCTACAAAGTTTATAACTATCTATAAGGAGATAATGAGGACATTCAAAATATTTGATAAGCACGGGGTTGAATTTCACCACTTATCTGATCAAGGGAGCTACCAGCCATTGGTAGAGGGTACCTAGAGATTGAAGGCTAGTTGGGTCTTTGCTGATGACTTAGAGTCAGTTTGTAGAGGCCTTCCTGGAAAAGTATGTGCCTTGTAGTGTTTCGGAGAAGTTTAGATATGAGTTTTCTTCCTCGCCACAAGGGTCTTTATCTGTTACATCTTATGGGGCTAGGTTTGTGAAGCTACTGAGGTATGCAACTAAGTTGATACCAACTGAAGAGAAGCGTATCTACCACTTAGCTCATGGAATATGAGTTGATTTGAACAGGGAGGTTGAGTAAATGATTGTTTTAGGAAAGTCATTCTTGTATATTGATGATCATGCTAGGAGCATGGATGAGTTGCCTTGTGAGTCCCAAGGGGGCAGTGAGAAGAGGCAGCGCCAACAAGGAAGTTATTTAGGTGCCCGGTCAACGGGCAGGGATTTTCACATAGTTAATTTTAGCCAATAGTCTTCTATATAGCCTTCAGAGGCAGTTCACAGTAGTCATCCCGCCAGGGGCTTAGGGTTAGAGTCACATGGCCATGTTGTCCAGGGGAACATTCTAAAGACAGGGTTGGGTGTTTTCAGTGTGGATATTAGTCACCTTTCCATAGATTTCCCCAAGGTTTCTAGAGATGGTGTTCTTGGAGCTTGTAATCAGTGTAGGGAGTTGGTTCGTCAACTTAGAGATTATCCTCGATGAGGGACTAACTAAGCACCGTTACCAGCATAACTGCTTTAATCAGTACTTCCATTTATATGCTTACGAGGTTATCAGTCTTCATGGGGTGCCAGTCTATATCATTTCAGACCAATGCACTGAGTTTACTTTAGGGTTTTGGGGTTTAGTGCAGAGAGATATGGGTATAGAGGTTGTTTTAAGTACAACATTCCACCCTTAGAACGGTAGGCAGTCTGAGAGGACTATTCAGGTACTTCAGGAAATGTTCTGGGAATGTATCATCAATTTTTAAGGTATATATAATAGTTACTTGGATTTGGCAGAGGTCATATAATAATAGTTACTACTCCAACATTCATATGGCACTATTTGAGGCCGTGTACTAGGCATTGAAGATTGCCTGTAGGTTTGTTCAGTGATAGAGAGACCTTATCTCAGTGTTTAAATTGGCTTAGGGATATTGTTGACAAGGTCAGGGTTATTTAGGATAGCCTTCGGACTGCTCAGAGTAGGCAGAAGTCTAACGCATATCAAAGGCTTAGGAACCTAGAGTTCAAAGTTAGTGATATTGTTTTCCTACGGATGTCACCCATGAAGGAATTATGATGTTTAGTAGATAGGTTAAGCTTAGCCCTAGGTTTATTGGGCCTTTTGAGATCACACAAGGAATTGGAGTTGTGGCCAATAGATTTTCCTTGCCTTGTGAGTTGGCAGTTGTGCATCTTGTATTCCGTGTCTCTATACTTTATTTGTATGTGTCTTAATAGTCCTATGTGCTTCATTATGAGTCATTTCATCTAGATGACTATTTTGCTTTTTTTTAGGAGCTAGAGACCATTATAGACAGGGATGTTAGGTGGCTCAGATGCATAGATATCCCAATTGTGAGGATTTGTTGAGCATGTAGACCTATTGAGGAGGCTACTTAGGAGACAAAGCATTGTATACGATCTCAGTAACTACACCTATTAGATCCTTCAAGTACCTTCCTTTCCCAGACTTTTGAGGATGAAGTCCTTTCTAATGGCGGATATTGTAATGATCTGCTTGGTCATTTCCTTGTTTTTCTTCCTTTTCTATGTTTAAAGCCATCTGGTAGTTGAACCAATTCATTTGTGACTTTCTAAGATCGGTAGCTTGGCTCCCTAGCAGCTTACCTGTTATCTTAGTTTCTCAGTTTAAAAGGATTAACCTTGAAATAGTGAAACTTGAGAGTGAATCCTTAGAAGATTCTAACACCAACAATTTTCTTTGGAGCCTAGGGTGGCTTTTGACAATAAGAGTATCAAGGCAGAATTTTGATGCTTCCATCAGCTCTACAACGGTGGTTTTGGACTAGTTGGACCTTTGGTGCACTTCAGGGACTGTCTGGGCTCATGTTGAGGGTCTTTTTGAGAAGTTAGAAAGTTGTCCCTTCTTATTCAATTTGGTTTGGGGGTCCTCTTTTCTTAATCAACCTCCGTTGGTCGTCTCGTCGATTTCGTTGAGTACATATATGTTTTTTCATACAAGATATATATATATTTGGTTTGTTCACATTTGACTCCTTTTTCCAATCCCTCCTTGCTAAATTCATCTATTGCACTAAAGTCTACAGTCCCAGGTGTTCAGGGCGATCGTGCTTTTGTGACGCAATCACGATAATTATTTTTTTTTCTTTAGCGCAATCACATTGCAATAGCGACGCGATTTCTGTAATATGCCTTTCCTCCTTCTAGCGCAATTGTGCTGGGGACGTCACGATCACACTGGGGACCGTTACAATCGCACTGGGCAGGGATTTCTAGGATTTTATATAATTGCATTGGGAGCGTCGCAATCGCGCTGGTTTATGGTTGGGTCCTTGGGCCCCAGTACAATTACGCTATAGTGAAAGTATATATCTTCGAGTTCCTCAAAAATTCACTCATTTCCAACATTTCATCTCATGAATGTTGGCTTTAACTTCTCAATTTTCACTTCTCTGTTTCGAGATGGGTGTGGGGACTCGTGTGGCGGGTTTTCTAGCGTTCTTCCTCATTTTAGGTAAGTTCTGTTCCCTTCTTCTTCCCTCTAAACCTGTTCTTGGATCTTTAACAGAGAATTTTTTCCATAGGAGTGAGAATTTAGTGGAATTCTTGTCTTCCTGCACAATGGGGCTGCTGGGAGATTGGTGGCTGCTATGGGTTATCTTCCTTCAATTTCCAGGTACGTAGCCCGCTTGATTCTCCATTTTTAATATTTTTCCCTTTAGCATAAATTTTTTTTTGGCAAATTAAGAACCTTCCGGAGGTCAAATTGAGCTCATTTTTGAACTACAGGTTCCTTGAGCTGAGCGTTCATGCCAGTAGTTTCAGTTTATTTTCTTGGTTGCGGTCCTATGAGCTTCTTTTTACGCTTGATTTTTTACTTGACTTGTATTATGAAATATGGGTCTTAAACTTCACCTTTTGATTAGTAGACCTTGTTTTGGTAGTTTTGAGCTATTTTAGCCATTTCTAAGGAAGTTCGAGATTTGCAGAAAATTTTTGCCAACGTCCAGGTATGCTAGTCTTAGTATTTAGACTGGGTTACGTAGAAACTTGCTTGATGCTAGCTAGTGTTTGGGTATAGATGAGTAGTTGTATACCTTTCCTTCTTTTTTCCCCTTATATACTTTTTTAGGCCCCACATGGGGCAGTAGTTGATTCTATGCTGAGAATAGAGTGCCCGGCCTATCGAGGGCAGCTATGTGGCTATAGTAAGAGTGTTGGATGTTGATTTACTTGTAGGGTGAGATGTGTGCTTATTTGGTGTCTTTTCGCTTTTCCTAGACTTTGAGCGCATTTTTCTATTTTCGTTGGTTGTATTTTGCATGCATGCATATCGCGGTGGCTATAAATAGGTGTGGCCCATGGAGTAATTTATTACTTGGAAGGAGTAAAGGTTATTATAAATGGAGATTTTTTTTGACTTAATCTAAAAACAGGTTTTTTATGACTTGTTTTTCCACTACCATCAGATGTTATGGACTATTTTCATAGAGATATAACTGGTCCCTAGTTTTCCTTAAATTATTTTTTTCATGGGATGATTATCTGGGGGAGCGGGGTCTCTGGAGCTATGCTTGGAGGTGGGAAATCCTATTTGGGGAAGGGCCCTAAGTGTTGATCCGGAGTGGGGCTCCCAACGGGCGGGGTCCCCAATGTTTAGATTTGGAACTTTACCTCAGGGCAGGGTTGTAGGGGGGCTCTTAGAGGTGGGACCTCCGGGGCTTTTGGTTATGTTGCTTTATTCAGTTCTACCCCCTTACATACATCTTATCGTTTGTTTGTACCTTGTGGACTTACAGGGGAAGTCACATTTGGTATTGTTTCCCTTGTTGTGACTATCAGCGGGAAGGGGCACTAAGTCGATTATGTTTGTTCCTTTCTTTATGCGTCAAGTGGTGGGATGGGGAACTACTTAGATTTTATTTAAAACCAGCTTCTCCTTTATGACTATGCTCCTATTTTCCTTAGATACCCATTCTACTCTCAGTTGAGCCGAGTCGGATATCACGTATGTTTTTCATTGACTTGTGGTGGTGCCAGGGATGCTAGCAGCGTCTCGACAAGGGAACGTATTTATACTTGTGCTAGTTACTTTCATTTGGTCTCTTTATAACTTTGTCCTTTCTATACTATTTTTTTTATTTTCTTTTGACTTGTTTTACTTACTCGATGTATCTTACTTGGATTTGATTAAGCCTTTCCTCTAATGATGCCTACTGGGTACCTTGCTTTGTTGGTACTCATGTTACACTTCTGTACCATTTTATGGTGTAGATACTAGCACGGGTAATCAGAGAGGGGGGATTGTGCTTAGTAGGGATGCTAGTAGACTTCGGGGATCACGGTGAGCTCCCAGCGTCTAGGATGAGCATGTTCTCCAGATGTGTTGAGATTCTACCTTATTCTGCTCTGCATAATCTGGTCTTTTGTATTTTCCTTTTGTTGAAGTGGTTGTATATATTACTTTTGCTTACTCTGTAATACTTTAGTTCCATCTTGTCATAGTCACCAGTTCTGGGAGGTGTTATGTTTATGTATTTTGTTGTAATCTCTTTCATCTTACTTTTGCTACTTATATTACTGTTGGTAAGCTAGTATCGACCCATTTCTTATTGCTCCGGGACAAGGGATCGGCTGGGACCATAGGTGCCATCACGATCTAAGTTTTGGGTCGTGACATAAGATTATTAGAATTCATCAGTAAGTAAGAACCAACACATTAGGATTTGTTATAACCCAGTTCATACATGGAGGATATTAAAATCATGTGAAAGATATTCATCAGAAAGAACAAAGTATTTCCACATATAGAGGGTAGCTTCGCATGCCTTAAATTCTCCAATTCTCGAAGGAGGGTATGTATTTCCATTCTTGAGACATAAGGAAGGATTCAATAAAAGAACCCTAGGATTTGTAGCAAGTAACCTTATTAGAATCCACATATCATGTAGTAAAAATCATCAAATTCACTTAGCAAACAATGGGAAAACCCTACCTATCTTTAAAAGAGTCGACTAGACCTTTTTCGAGTTGTTGGGATCGACCAAAGTGTGAAAAGAGGGGAAAAGTCCAAATAGGACTTTTATGAAAACTTGAAAAAATTGATATATATATAAAGTATACCTTATATGTGGATCATATACTTGATGTACCAACTGTAACACTGATGTACAAATCGTAATATAAGTTTGTCTTTATCTGGAAAAATCCCTACTCATTGCCTAAGAAGGATGATCCGCATACAAGGTATAACTGAAAGTTCAAAGGGGTGAATTGCAATTTTTCTTTTCCCTTAGTAGACTATCTTTGAGATATAGTCGACTCTTACTGTCGTTTGATGAATAAATAATATAAGAATTGTGTAGAAAGAGAAATAGACAAAAGATAATTTTATTTTGGTTGGGGCTAAACCTTAATCTAGTCCCCTTGGATTTAACTAAGCTTCCACTATTTTTCTCTATTCTTTACTAAGTTTTAAATAACTCAATGTTACACAAATGGTTGAGTCTAATAAAACAACTCAACCATATAATGCAAAGTATATAAAAGAACCCAGCCTAAAACTACTGAGTCTATTAGGATCTCAATGAATACTCAAGAACTTAATGAGTTAATTAGAAGCTCAACAAACATAAACCCTATTAAGTCTGTTAGTAGATCGGTAAACACATGATGATCTTAGTAAGTCAGTTTATCTCAGCTTAATCTCAATAAATAACGAGTCTATTAGGATCTCAGTAAACACTCAAATTTTTTATGCTATGCCTCACTCGAGTTTTTCCCTTTTTTGTTTACACTAATATACACTAAGAGAAACAATGCTTGTTAGAAATAAAGAAAAAAATAGTTATAAGGACTTATAAAGAATATTTATCCTCTTCAATAATAGTCCATTATATAAATGTTAGAACTAGCAGTTACAAGCCAAGGGTACTGATCCTTGAAAAGAGTTAAGATGGTGGTCTTTTTTGAAAAATATTAGGGAATCATGTTGATGACTCTTTTATTATTCTGGTTGTTTTATCCATTGGTAGTAGCAAGAGTGATTATTTTCTAGCCATTTGAACCTTTTAAAAGTAGCTAGAATGCATTCTTCAAGAAGATGGTCATCTGGAAACTTGACAGCAATAAATAATCATTAACTTCCAAGATACACTCTTTTTCAAGTTATCTGACATCATTATATATGCTTTAGCAGCTTTCAACACTCCCTAAAGTCTTATGTTTCTTCCAACATTTTTCAGTAATAAATGTGGCGCTTTTTGTTTTGATTTGAGAAATCCTTAACTCAACTTCTTTGGTGCATCCCCTACAATTTTATTGTTATTCATTGAACTTATAACACTAACAATCTCCCAAATTTTTATAGATGACAAAAATAATACATAGTAGTTAACTTCCCTATTTTTAAGCAAATCTCCCCCAGCCTTTAAGTATTCTTCCTGCAAGCAAGCGTTTTTCTAGTTCTCTCTCACTGAAGTAATGTTTAACATAGTATCTATGAAAATAAGCAGTATATTATGCAAGAAAACTAGTTTATATTTTCTCCCCCTTTGGCATCAGTAAAAAAACTAGGATAATTATAGATTACCGAAAATATTATTTACAAAACAACAGGGAAAATAAAGGCTCTCCCCTAATAGCATCCTTGATAAAACATATTCGCTGTTGAATTGCAGTAAGTTCATCCATAAGCGATTTCATATCATATAGAGCAACTACCTTTACTTGCAACCTTGTGAGTTTGATCATAATATGTGATAGAATAAAATCACACGATAAAATATCATGTCAAGTTTTATTAGTTTGAGTATGGCTTGAAGAATTATCTAACACCCTAGAAGGACCAGACTTTTGAGAAGAAGCTATTTAGTTTGTAAATGAAATTTGAGAGGACTAAGTCAGGAAGTTTAATTTTGAAACGAAAAGACGCAGGTGAAAAGATTGTGCTTAGGATTAAGAAGGTAATTATGACTTCCTAGAATAGAGAGCTATTAACTTTTTAGAATTAACTATGGAACAGACTTAGACATATCCAGAGAAAAATAAAATCTTTCTTGAGAAATTTTATTCAATAGTAATATAATAAGTTCTAAACAAGTACCACAAAGTTACAATTTATTTTTCGACGTAATTGACAAAATAGTTAAAAGTGATTGTTATTTTCACCATTACCATCGGTAAGAATTTCCCAAAAAGTGTATTCCTTTTAAAGCAATAACTTAAGTAAGGGAGTAAATCTAAAACATGATGCAGATGTCTTGTAAGGAAAAGATTCTACTACACCTTATTCAGGGTTTCTTCTGATAGTTATATTAGGGAAATGAGAGCAATATTACCTTATTTATGTAACTTGCTTTGGTTGTTATTCCTTCTCTGAGATCTCCAATGATGAACTTCTTAGAGTGATCAACCTTTCTTTAATCTATTTTGTATTGACTCATCTTTCTGATCGATATATTTTTTTTCTTCATCAACTATGTTTGAGTTGCCTTCTAGAAGAGGTAAAGGAAATAGCTCTGTAATTTTTATCTTTCTCTTCATCTGAAATACTTTCTATTTTATTTGAATGGTGGAATCATCAAAAACAACATGAATTGATTCTTCTATACATAAATTTTGTTAATTATAAATTGTGTAGGCCCTATTAGTGTTATAGTATCCAAGTGAAATTCCTTGATCACTTCTAGGATTAAACTTACCTAGATTATCCTTACTATTATTGTAAAAAAAACATTTGGATCCAAATGAATAAAAGTATTTCACACTAGGCTTCGTACCACTTCACAGTTCATATGGAGTATCCTTTAGGATGTGTCTTATAAGACACTTGTTTCAAATATGAAAAATAACACTAGCAACTTCTTTCTGACATGCATAAAAAATATGATCCTTTGAATAATCCATTTTAGGTAGTCCACAAACAAGTTCGTATTTGGAAATATTTTCTATTAGACGTATACTTACATGTCCTAGTTTGTTGTCTCAAACCCATGGGTCTTTAGAAATGGATACGAGACATATGCATAGATCAGAATTCCTTATGATATCTAATACATACACATTTTTTCTCATCTTCTGAGAAGAAGATATTTCCTTGAAAATTCTCTAATTAAGCAACTATTTTTCTTAAATCTAACTTCAAAATATGAATCACAGAGTTAACTAATGCTTAATAGATTATTCTTCAGCCCATGCACAAGATAAACATTTATAATCTTATAGATATTATTAAAGCAAATGGTACCTGTAACAATGACTGTTTCTTTTATTTGTCACCAAATCGAATGGATCCACTATTAGAGTCAACAACATATTTGAATAATGACCCATTTCCAGTCATGTAAATTGAACATCCACTTTCAATATACCAATTCCCTTTCGATGGATGACTTATGCTTGTTTCAACCGCAACCGTAATATAGTAAACATCCTCTTCTGAGTCATATTCATCACTTCAGCAACTCAAACCATTGGAATATTTTCTTGAAGATCTTATTTTGTTTATCTGCACATTTAGCTGCAATGTCCTTGTATTTCACATCTATAGCTTCTTCCATCATTTCTTGCTTCATTCTTGCAAGCCATATTTTATTTGATACAGACCCTGTGATGAGAGCAATCTTTTTATCTTTATCATTTATAGATTCTTTGGTTGCTTTGAATGGAAATGTATTCTTTTTTCTGGACTCTTTTTTTTAGACGTTCTTTTTAAAGAAAATTAAATTACCTCTGAGTTCATCATAAGAGAGTTTTCTAGTATCCATGATTTCAATGGCCACCACTTTTGCATGTCATTTCTTAGGTAGACTTCTGAGGATTCGTAAGGTTTGGTCAGCCATATATATGTTTTTCCTGTAACTTTGAGTTCTCCAATGATCTTGCTGAATCTGGAGAACATCTCCTCTATAGTTTCTCCATCCTTCATTTAAAAGAGTTTATAGTCATAGACTAATAAAATCATAATGGTTTGCTTGACTTTGTTAGTCCCTTTATAAATGACTTTCAATTTATCCCACATCTCCTTTGCAATCTTACAACATGATATTTTCTTATACTCTTTTCCACTAATAGAGTTGTAGAGAATGTTTTTGCCTTGTAGTTTACTTTTCTTATCTCCATTTTCTTAGTTGTATATTTGTCTCGTGAAGGAGTAATTCCACTTATAAATCCATCATTGTTTTTGTATAGATGAATTAGTAGATCCTCAATTTTTATCACCCTCCATGCTTTAACATCATATGACTTGATGAAAGTCTCCCCTTATTTTCCAATAAAAAATTAATTCCCATTAAAATAAGGTGGTCTTGATCTAGAAGTACCCTTTTGAAATAATGCTCCATCAATATGTTGAGCCATAATCTTTACTCACTTTCTATCAGGCAATGAATGTGAGACCTTGCTCTAATACCAATTGAAAGTGCAATAAGAGGGGGGAGAGGGTTGAATTGCAATGTTTCTTTTCCCTTAGTAGACTATCTTTCAGATACATTCCACTCCTACTGCAATTTGACGAGTAAATAATATAAAAATTGTGCAAAAAGATAAATGTACACACGATACTTATATACTTGTTGGGGATCAAAATAAGCCTTAATTCAGTCCCCTTAGGTTGAAAGTGGGTTCTACTATTTTGCACTATTTTGTATTGAGTGTTAAATAACACAATGATATAAGTGTTACACAAATGATTGAGTTAAATTAAGAACTCAACCTCACAATGCTAAGACTATAAAACAACCTAACCTCAACCTTCTGAGTCTGCTAGGATCTCAGCGAATACTCAAACCTACTGAGTCTGTTATGAGCTAAACATACATAAATCCTACTAATCTCGTTATAGCTCATAAAACACACAATGATCTTACTGAATCTATTTAACTCAGCTTGATCTCAAAGAATATTGAATCTGTTAGGATCTCAGTAAACACTCTATTTTTTATTTGATGCCTCATCAAGTTTTTTCTCTTTTCCTTTTTTGTATATAATGGTATATACTAAGTGATAGAAATCTTATTGAAAGAATAGAAAAAAAGAATATAGTTTTAAGGACTTATAGAGCATACTTCTCCTCCTCTTGAAGAGTAGTCCTTTTTGTAGATGCAAGAACTAGCCGTTACAACCCAATGGTATTGATCCTTGAAAAGGGTTAAGATGGCTGTCTCATTCCAATAATAAGAGATTCATATTGACGACTCATTTTATTTTTATGGTCGTTTGATCCATTGGTTGTAGCAAGATTTATTATTTTCTAGTCGTCTTAACACTTCGAAAGTAGCAAGAATGAAGTCTTCAAGATCAAGATAATCATCGAGAAACTTGAAAGCAATAAGTAATCATTATATTCCAAGATACACTCCTATTCAAGTTATCTAGCATCATCATAAACACTTTTGCAGCTCCCAGAACTCCTTAAAGTTGTATGTTTCATCCAACATTTTCTAGTAATAAATATGGCGCTTTTTGATTTGATTCGAGAAATCCTTAAGTCAACATCTTTGATGGATCTCCTATAATTTTATTATAATTCATTGAAATTATAACACTTATAATAATATTATCTTATGTACCATCAAATAGGTTGTATGTTTATTTATGACCCAGTTCAATCGTGACTATTTGACAATGAATCACTAAAATAACCATAACTTCATGTTTCAGATTTGAATTAACGAGTATTTGGTTACATTAGAAACCAAACTTATAGAATTTTAATATGTTTGGTAATAGGCCACTTAACTCTTCATATACCATAAATATGCTTGTTTGAAGTTGACCTTTGTATGAATTTACATGAAAATTTAATCCGTAGAAAAACATTCAATCTAACATTTTACAAGAATTTCCTTATGACCTTAATTCACATCCAATACAATTTCCACACTCAACACTTGGCGTTTAAACCTAGACTATAGATGATTACCCAGTTCAGGTGTAAATACCTATGTAAAAAAAATTAATCTTAGTCAAAAAGTTTGAGGTGCTACAAGCGGATTAGATGATGAAGCTAGATTATTTTACATCTTTCATTTCATATGCATAAAGTGATTTTTCCATTCGAGCATATTTTTGTAAACAAGAGGGGGGGGGGGGATAGAGATGACTTGCAAAAACTATAATCTCTTCTAATAAGTCCAAACTTTGGCTCAAAGTTATTTAGTACTTATGTTGGAGGGAGATAACAAGTCCCGTGAAATTAGTTAATATTCTCTCTTATTGTCTTGGAGAGTTTGATGTAATTAAGACAATTAAATCCTATATTAGAACATGTAACACCCCAAAAATTTGAGCTAGAATTTAAATCGTTATGCATATGGGTCTAGGCTCAGCCTTTGAGAGTTATCATTTGTTCCTAGGGGATATAATCATTTCTAAGTGAGTAGGTAGTGTATGATAGGATTCAAGATCATAAGGAACTCGTAGCGCAAAGTTAAGTTTAAAATTTTTCAATCATCGTAGTTTTTGTATCGTTTTATGCATAGGTTAAATTCAAACGATCATATCTCCCAATATATAAGGAGTTATGTGACCCATAACCTATCTATGGAAAGTTATCTAAGTCTATTTTCCATATCTTCAAACCATTCATCATTTTGATGTAAGAGTAACTAGTTATGACCATTTTCCTAAAGAGATGTAGTAAAGTGAATTGGACGGAGCCTTTGGAGGCATATGCGGCCGCATATGCCCATATGCGGTCAACATGAAGATTTCGGAAGAATATGCGGAGTATATGCCCACGTACGGTCTACATATGCCTATCTCAGGTAAGCATATGCTCAACCAATGGCCTGAAGGTCTCTGTGAAATTTCCAAAGATTTTTATGACTTTTTTCTACTAATCCCTAATCAAACTACAATATTTTTTAATATTTTACGGTATTAAATCACGTGGATACTGATATAATTCCTAATCTACCCCTAAACATCCACACTTGATCAAATTTAAACTCCTCATTCATCCCACAATCAATAAATAAATACAAGAAATAAAAGTGTGAAGTTCTTCAAAATCTCTTTAGCCTAGGTTCCAAGTTCTTCATCAATCCTCAAGAATTTTCTTAGGAATTGTTCCCAATCAGTTACGTGGATATTCAATAAGAGTTCCTTTCACTGTCATGCCCAAAATTTCCTCTTTTTGTAAAGATTTATGATCTCCTTAATCTAGGGTTCTTAAACAAAAGTTTATGAATTTCAATTATATTGGTCTCATGTTTTTAATTATGCAATAATTATATATTTTATGACAATTAGCATAATTTTCATATGTTTTACATGATTTTCCATCATTAACAAGTTCAATAATATTTTATAGATCTTTAAATGGATTTATGAATTTGTTTCAAGAAAGTATGGCAAGTTTATATTGAAATCCTCCTAAATTGATTTAAGCATATCCCATGATCATAACAAAAAATATTACTCAAGTACTATGAAACAAGACAAAAATTAAGAAGCTCTGGCTCATTTATGAGTTAAGTTACATGTATCATATGTTCTTTTTATGATATTTTATGAATATGAGCACACATATTTTGGGAGAAGTATTTAGCATAAATAGGATTAACTAAGCCCATTTGATAATACTAACATATTTTGATTGAATGTTATTATGTAATATAGATACAGATCTTCCCACTCAGCCTCAAGATCATTAAGGCAGTTACACTCAGAGCAACATGGTGAGGCATCACATGCTGGGACCCAGAGTTGTTCATTTTATTCCTTTTATGATTGTTAGTTATGTTGAGAACTAGATGCAGGTTGTCCCGAAATTTCGCACTAGTTCAATTGGTATTTTGGACATAGAGTCAGATGTTAGTAGTTACTCATGATTGCCCGTTTTGTGGCATAGTCACGATATTGCTATACTTCCTTTATTATGATATTTCAAGTGTTTTCATGACTTATAAGTTTACTTCCGTGGTATGCTTATAATTATGAATAGGATATCAGGCCAAGGGCTTTCTTGGGCTCACTTGTAAGTCCCAAATGACTTATAGTATCCAGCAGATAGTCTCGGGTTATAGATATTCATTAAAAATCAAATAAAATGGAAAACTAATACATTTAAGGATAACTCAGTTGTTTTTAAAGGACATCCACTTATGATGAAAAACCATATTAAAGTGGAAATTTATAAGAACCGGAGGAATCTTGCTTGTATTAAAAACATTTAAGTAATATTGATAGATGTTACTAGTGACAAACTTACATATTGTTGAAAAGTTGCAGACTATTATAAAAGTTTTCTGTTGAAATAATGAAAACATAGTAAATCCAACAAAGAATGATCAAACAAAAAGTTCCCACTCAAAAAATTGGAGCAGTTAGAAAGAACCGTCTTAAGTTGCCTGAACATAAAAAAGAATTATTGTCTTAGCTTGCAACGTTGCTTTAGTGGCCACCATTAGGTTCTGTAAGTCTTAATTGACATCCCATCTTCTCAAGGTGTTCGTATTTTGTCCTCATCTCCTCTTAATAGAAGTTCGTTCATCATACGATTTCTTAGTATTCCTTTGGTGTAGGGAATTGACCTGCTCCGAGGTAATGTGCGGCTAACTAAACTTTAGGTAGCAATATTTGTCTATCCATAGTTAATTTAGCTTGGATGGTCTATCCATTTATCACCAACCATATTATAAAGATTCTATTCTTCTTCTCCTCCTCCTTTTCTCCTCCTCCTCTTCCTCCTCCTCCTCCTCCTCCCCCTCCCCCT
>JBDJHY011060467.1:0-11092 GCA_039654485.1 Withania somnifera
TGTTATACAGGCTGAGCTCGAGTTTTGTCCTCTTGGCCTTGAGGATTTTGGCATTGGATGCCTTTATACAGAGATTTTATATGTGGGATTGGATCCCTCCACGGACCTCCTGACCTGGGTTTCCATGCCTAGAGTATATTGCGTGACCGAGGGAGGGGTATACTGAGGGAAGTATACGAGATAGATTTCATGGGACCGCTCCTGGTTGAGTCATATACCGTATGAGCACTTATTTACTATTCTAGCACCCATTTGCATTGCATTCTTACGCGTTGATTATACCTTTCAGGGCTTACGAGGGGAGTACCAGTTGGGTTATTGGTTCTTTAATTGTATCCATCGGTAGTATGTGATGCAAGTTGGGTTGTTTTCTACTAGATTTTGTTTGCTGTTTTCTAACTCTTATAGATATTTTTAGTGTACTTATTGTATTTGCTATTAGCCTAGCTTGTTATTGGCTTTGTATTGTATTAGTGGACTTTCTTTGCTCTTGTTACGATGGAGCTCCAGGTACGTGTCGTAGTGGATCATGATTTGCTGATGGCTAGGTCTTCTGTGTGGTATTTAGCTAGTGACTTTCCTTCAACTTGTTAGTGTCTGCTGCATATACTGACAGTTGACTTTACACTGCATGCACTAATTGTTATTGATGTTGCCTCCATGTCGTACATGATGTATCACCGCTTATTTGCTGATTGACTATCTTTTACCTTATCAATGTTTACTGACGCCTGGTTGGCTTATGATGCCTACTGGGTACCCGATATTTTGATACTCATACTACACTTCTACATCTTTTTTAATGTAGGTACTAATACGGGTTTTGCAAGTAGACGCGATCAAGCTAATTAGTTGGTACTTTTCAGAGATTCTGTGAGTAAATCGATCCTTGTTGGCCTTTCTCCTATCAGTATTGGAGCTATCCTAGTCAGTCTTGGATAGCCTACTTTACTAGTTTTCCCTACTTGGGGATGCATTTTTTATTCATGTATATCGATGCTTTACAACCATGACACTAGGTTTTGGGAGTTATTTCTTGTTGGGTTTTATATTTCGGATCTCTTTTATGCCTTTTTTCTCTTTTTCTCCTTCTTCTTTTGTTTTTGTTGGGTTTTGCTACTGGTCCACTGGTATATGCTCTGGGCCAAGATTAAGCTTGTCTGCAGGTGAGATATAGACTCCATCACAACTTGATTTTTGAGTCGTGACAAGGTAATGGCTTTTCAGGGGTGTATAACTAATAATGTTAAGTTATCTGACTTTTTTTGCAAATTGAATATTCTTAATACACAACGTATATTATTTTTTAGCTAGATAATTATATGAGTTGACATATTTTTCCTTGGTCGTGCCAAGGACTCACTCTTATATAAAGAGAGTGGAGTTAATGGCTTGTCAGGATATTTAAGTAATTATGTTAATGATATTATTCTTTTTGTAAATTGAATGTTCTTAATGCACAATGTACATTAGCTTTCAACTAGATAATTATATGAGTGGACATATTTGCCCTTGGTCGTACCAAGAGCTCACTCTTATAATAAATGCGTGGCAATAACTCCACCTTGATAGTGAAATGTGAGTGGAGTTACTAGCTTGTTAGGGGTATATAAGTAACAATGTTAAAGTTGTCTGTTTCTTTTTGTAAATTGAGTGTTCTTAATGCACAACGTGTATTTTCTTTTAGCTAGATAATTATATGAGTGGACATATTTGTCCTTGGTTGTACCAAAGGCTCACTCTTATACAAAGAGAGTACAGTTAATGTCTTGTCTTACCTTAACTCTTATATAAAGAGATATGAGTGAACATATTTGCCGTTGGTACTCTCTCTTTTAATAAATATGTGGCAATAACTGCACCTTGATAGTGAAATGCGAGTAGAGTTAATGGCTTGTCAGGGATTTATAAGTAATTATGTTAAAGTTGTCTGGTCTTTTGAAAATTGAATGTTCTTAATGCAAAATATATATTATCTTTTAGCTAGATAATTATATGAGTGGACATATTTGCCCTTGGCGTACCAAGGGCTCACTCTTATATAAGGAGAATGGAGTTATTGGCTTGTCAGGGGTATTTAAGTAATTATTTTTAAGTTTTTTTTTTTCTTGTAAATTGAATGTTGTTAATGCACAATATCTTTTAGCTAGATAATTATATGAAAGGACAAATTTTCCCTTGGTCGTACCAAGGGCTCACTCTTATAGATAATTATATGAGTGGACATGTTTGCACTTAGTCGTATTAGGGGCTCGCTCTTATAATGAATATGTGGCAATAATTGCACCTTGATAGTGAAATGTGAGCGGAGTTAATGATTTGTCAAGGGTATTTAATAAATTATGTTAAACTTGTTTGATTTTTTAGTAACTTGAGTGTTCCTAATACACAATGTACATTATCTTTTAGCTAGATAATTATATGAGTCTTCATATTTGCCCCTGGTCATACCAAGGGATCATTCTTGTATAAAGAGAAGAAATGATGCAAAAATGTATTTATACATTGTTCAATCCTCTTAAATCATCTTTTTAATATATTTTTTTGAAAATGCTTTAAAAATAAATATTTTTGATCATAATAAATATGTGTTTGATCAATAAATTTAAAAATTACTTTTAAGAAGCAATTAATAGTTAATCAAACATTTTAAAGGTTTCTCAATATTTTTAAAATAAACTACATTCAATCTAATTTGATTTGAACTCGATCTAATTCTTTAATTTTTTATTAAAGGAAAATATTTAGAAATTATTATTAAACACTAAAAACATTCAAAAACTTGAATTAGGCATGACATGATGGATGGCGAAGTGAGCAAAATTACAAGCGGGAAGTTCCTGAGGAACTACATTTGTACCTTTTTCCCTATCTACTACTAGAGTATATAAATGAAAAAATAATAACAATAATGATAATAATAATAATATATTTAATTTAATTTTATAAAATAAAGATAAAGTATATATAAACCTTATTTGTATCTTGAATATAGAAAAATTAATTTTGATAAATTATACACTCTTACCTCAAGAAAAAAATCAAACGAAAGCAATAAGGAAAAAAAAATAGTAGGCAAAACTACATAGATGGACAAACACGAGTCCTATAATTACTCAATCACACACAAATCTAAGAAAACTACACAAAGTATTAGAGGAACACGGGTATCTTAGATACTCCATGTAACTAGTGACACGGGTATCTCAGATACCCACTTAATTTTTTATTTTTTTTAATGATTTTTTTGTATCTGAAACAAATTTGGATCTGAATATCTTAGATATTTAAATCTAATGTATCTTGAGTATTTTTAAGGCTCTGTATATCTTAAATATTTTATTCGTGTGTATCTTAAAAGTTTTTCTCGTTATTATCTTAGTATTTTTTACTTATGTGACTTCTTATTTTTTTTTAATATGTATTTATGTACAGATACACTTAAATATGATAAGACAAATAGTGGCACAATACACATATATCCATGTATAAATACATTGGATATGTCACAAAATACTAAATACATCAGTGAAAGAAAGAGGAGAGTTGCGAGCGAGAGAGGAGCAAAAGAGGAGAGAGACGAGTAAGGTAGGCTAGATACATACAGTGTATCCAGAGTTAAAATATAAGCATTTAAAGTAAAATAACATAATATATAATTCACTAAAATTTATGCTATATTAAGTAATTAACCCCTAAAGAATTAACATTTATGTATTGTACATACATTGAAAATTTTGTTAAAAATATAAATAAGAAAATTTTAACCTTCTAAATCTGGATAGAAGAGCTATTCCTTTGACTTTGCGCATTTCCATTGGATCCAATCTTGAGCAAAATAAAACATACTAATAAGAAGAATTATCAACCAGATCTATTTCAAACGTGTAAAATACTAAAATTCAAAGGATTGTGAATTATGTTCAGCAAACTTTGAAATTCTTACACTTTATATACAATGCTTGACTCAAGATTATAATCACAATGATTCGATATTTTAAATTCTTATCATATTTAGCATTTTGTGTATAATTATTTTAAATTAAGAAAAAAACGACAACTTTTTATGTATGAAAACTGATTACACTATTAAAAAAAGTTGAAATGAACTATGAATTCACAACTAATTTATCGCTAAGTTACTTATAGCTAATAATTTTTTTCATTATATACCGCTAATCCGTTGCTAAGTAAGATATTGTTTAGCTACAAATTTTGGTTAATAATCTTAAGAGGATTATATATGATTTTAACTTTAGCTTTAGACATTCAGTATTGGCCTTTTATGGATTTTATGTTTTGCTGAAAATTCTTGGAAATTACTCCCATAATTTAATGTTTAATTAAGATAAAATTAATTATTTTTTATTTATTTTATCCTTTATAGTAATTATTTTTAAGACTGCATACACTTGAATTATAGAAAACGAAAAATGAACATTCACGAATAGAGATTATATCATAAGATATTATAAGGGTACAGTTATTTAAATAAAATCCTTCTACTTAGCATTTTCTTTAAGGTATGTGAAAAAGAGAAATAGGCAACTAATTCAAGACAGAAGTAAAACACGTAAACTTTGTTCAAATAAAAATGGGCACCTTTCTATGGTCATATCTACATAGCCACTCTTAAAAATGATTTTTTATTGCCCTCATGTTGGACAAGTGCTTCCATACTTGACTGACTAATTAGAATAGTGTTGTAGGATATATAAAGCCCACATATACTAAATATTCTCCTTTTTTTATTCGGGGAAGTAATAGATTTAACTTGTTAATTAGGATAACGGCCTGATTATCGTTTGTTTGAAGCCACCATTGTTGAATATCATTTTACTCACTCTATATATCTCAATATAATATATCAAAACTATGACAGTTTCTGCATGCGTTAACCATTGGCGTTCGGTGTTAGCAAGATAAAGGAGATTTGAACTAGTCAACATTAGCTTTGAAATATATTCATGGTTGTTATGAATGAATAAAGTAAAGGTAATAAAATATTTAGGGGAAAAGAAAAATGGGAAGATATTATTATTTCTTTTGTGAGAGGTGATTTATAATGAAAAAAAAAAAATAACCCTATATTTATAGGGGAGTTTGTTTAACTTTTTTCTCAAAGATAAATCTCTATTCTAACTTGATAGATACTCATAAAAATTTGATAGCATTTCATTATAACCTGATAGAAATTTATAATATTTAAGTCTATTATTGATAACACTCCTCGTTGAATATCTAATAGATAAATAATGTGCCTCGTTAAAACCTTAAAAAAACTAAAAGAGAAAAAAAGTCCAGTGAAAGAAAAAAAAATACACATCTCTAATAATACTCATTTAGGCTGCTTCAATAAGAACCTTACAAGGAAAACCCAGTGGTAAAAAACCTTATAAGGGAAAAAGAGTACAATACATATTAATTCCCCCTAATGAGTACTCAATCCACGGACTTGAATCTTCACATACCAATCTGGTGCACCATCTTCTTGAAAGTTACAGTTGGTAGAAACTTTGTAAATAAATCAACCATATTATCACTCGAACGAATTTATTGCACATCGATATCACCATTCTTTTGAAGATCACGAGTGTAGAAAAGTTTTGGAGAAATGTAATTTGTTCTATGTCCTTTAATAAATCCTCCCTTTAATTGTGCTATGCATGCTGCATTGTCTTCATATAAGATTGTGGGTGTTTTGTCACACTTTAAACAATATTTTTCTCGAATGAGATGAATCATTGACTGTTGCCACATACACTCTCAGCTTGCTTCTTGAATGGGTATTATTTCAACATGATTTGATGAAATAGCTATGATGGTCTCTTTGTAGGTCGCCAAGATATGACATTACCTCCACATATGAACACATAACCTGCTAGTGATCGAACCTTGTGTGGGTCAGATAAATACCCATATCAGCATAGCCAACAAAATCTAGATTGCGGTTGTTAGAGTAAACTAAGCCCATATTGGTATTCCCTTTAGATACCGCAATATGTATTTAACTCCATTTTCAGTGTTTCCTTGTAAGAGCAGAACTATATCTTGCTAACAAATTAACTGAGAAGGCTATGACATGCCTTGTAGTATTAGCAAGGTACATTAAGGCGTCAATCGCATTAAGATATGGTATCTTAGGACCAAGAAATTCTTCATTATTTACTTGAGGTTAGAATGGATCCTTATTCACATCAAGTGATCAAACAATCGTTGTAGTACTTAATGGATGTGGTTCATCTATGTAGAATCTTTGCAATACTTTTGCAGTGTAGCCAAATTGATGTAAAATAATGTTGTTTGTCAAATGTTTAATTTTCAAACCGAGACATAATTTTGTCTTTCCAAGGTCTTTCATCTTGAATTTGTTTTTTAAATAATCAATTATCTTTTGAAGCTCTATTGGATTTTCAATGAGGTCTGTGTCATTAACATAAACAACAAATATAATAAACTCGAATGTTAATCTTTTTATAAAAATACATGCAAATGGAATCATTTATATAATATTCCTTTAATAAGTATTCACTAAGGTTATACCACATGCGTTCAGATTTCTTTAGACCTCACAAAGATCTTTGCAATCTAATGGAATACATTTTCCAAACCTTTGAACTAAATGCTTCAGGGATTTTCATGTATATCTCATTATCAAGTGACCTATACCAATAGGCTATCACCACATCCATTAAATGCATTTCAAGTTTCTCACAAACAGCGACACTGATGAGATAATGCAATATTATAACATTCATAACTGGTGAGTATGTCTCTTCATAATTGATACTAGGTCTTTCTGAAAAGCCTTGTGCGACAAGGAGTGCCTTTATACCTTTGTATTTTATTTTTCTCATTTCTTTTTTGCACAAAAATCCATTTGTGGCCAACAAATTTAATACCATTAGGTGTTTGGACTATCAGTCCAAAAATTTCATGTTTTGTAAGTGATTCAATTCTAATTGAGATACTTTTGGCCATTTTGGCCAATCATTTCTTTGTCAGCATTCTATAACAGATTGAGGTTCAAGATCCTCAAAATCTTGCATGATGCTAGTAACATTATTATATGAAAAGAGATAATCCACCACTATTTTGGATCAATTCAAAATTTTCGATGTCACTTGAATTTATGGATAGGTCCTTGTATTTTTGAGTCTAAAGCTCATTAATTCCTTCAAGGATATCAGAATTTCTCAAATCTTGAACTTTTACATGAGATTCTTTTATAGTGTCATCTAGATTATTTGTCTTTTTTTTTCTCTCTAGGATTTAAATCCTTAGAACCCAATGGTCTTCCACGATTCAGACGTACTTTAAACTCATTAGCTATGACATTAGTGGATGGCTACATGAACATCAATTCGAATTAGGATATTCTCCACAAGAATGATTTAGTAATTCTTTTCAAATTAGTAAATGCATCCGACATTTGATTTGTAATTTTATCCATATGAATAATCTTTTGGATATTTTGCTCACAAATAGAAGCCCGTAGGTCAAGATGAGACAATGATGGACTTTCCACAAAATTTTTCTTTTTGGTTTCACTTCCCCCTAATTTTGATAAAATATCTCATCAAACCGATAATCTGTAAATCGAGTGAACATATCTTCAGTTAATGGTTCAAGGTAGCGAATAATAAAGGGTGACTCAAACCCAATATATATTTTTAACCTTTTCTCGAGGCTTATCTTGATGTGATGTGGTGGTTCTACAAACACATATACATCGTATCCAAAGATTCTTTGATGGAATATATTTGGTTCTTAACCCAGAACCAATTGCAAAGGAAAAAACTTATACAATTTGTCATTCTGAGACGAATAAGTGTTGCAACATGCAAAATTTCATGATCCCAAACAGAAGTAAGCAACCTAGTTTTCATATATAGTGGTCTTGCAATCAATTTCCCATGTTTTATTAATGACTCAACAAGTTCATTTTGAGTATCAACATGAGTTACAGGATGTTCAACTTTTATCCCAATAGATAAGGAATAATCATTTAATACTTGGAATGAAAACTCTGTAGCATTATCAAGGCGAATAGACTTGAATTAATTATCAGGAAACTGGGTATGTAAATTTATTATTTGTGTCAATAATTTTGTGAATGTCAAGTTTCGAGATAACCAAAGGCACACATGATACCATGCAGATGACTCATCTATTAGGACCATAAAGTATCAAAACTACCCACTAGGTGGGTGAATAGATCCATAAATATTTCCATGTATACATTCCAAGACCCAACTTTTGTTGGTGATGGTATAAAAATTAACTTGCCTTGATGACAAAAAGTACAAGAGAATTCACAATTCGAAAGCAATTTTCAAATTCTTTAATGTATTTTCATTTGAATTTTTTTATAATTTGTCTCATCATTATAGATCAAGGATGTGCCAATCGATCATGTCAAATTCAATTGTATCGAAATCAGTAAATTTTTGGTTTACTATTGTTAGAATATTAGCTTTTCAAATATGGTTTTGATGATTGAAAAATCTTGTGCTTATATCTATATGGTAAGGACAACCATGTACTTAACGAATTATGGTAAACAACTTAGTAATTGAGAAAATATGGTAAGAGTTGATTCTTGACAACTATTGCCAAAACGAAGATGAAAAAAGACTTGTATGGGGGATTGTGAGATAAATGGATGGTTGAGTCTGCAAAGGTATGCGTCCCATACTTGGTCCATGAGTTCTACCCTAATTATGTAGTGACCATGTACAATGCTCTGGGGTATGTTGATGAAAAAAAGAGAAGGTACTTTATATATGACCTCACTGGAGAGGGTGATAGTTCGAGGTCGGGTTGTTAATATTTTTAAGACTCTTAATACTGGTTTGTTTATGACCCAAATTGACTACCCTGATGCAGACTGCTGAGTACGACTATAGGATGAGGCAAGTAAGAAATGAGCGAAGAATGAGGGATACTGCATCCAAAACAGAGATTATAGGATGGATTGCTAGGAGGACTGTTATTATAGGTGACCAAGAATCACCGAAGGAAAGATTGAATAAGGCATTCTTGAATGTCCAAGCTAAGATTTAGTGTCTATTAACGTGGACCCAGTTGAGACCAATCGGGAATGATAACACCCTAGGCCATAAGATATTTATAGTAGGTTGCAATATGGAGGGCTATGCACTTAATGTAGATAAATTATTTCTAGGTAAATTAGAGATCGAATCATAAATGAGATGATAGCTTTGGCATTTACGAATTTGATCATGGATATGTATATGGATGTTCGTGTGCTTATGGGTAGACATATAGATTGAATTAAGAGGCTAAAAAGTGTATCCAATATCATCTTAATCAAAGATATAGCTAATCCAGTGGCAAGGGCAAGAACACAATCGGTTATTTCAGCAGTAAAGGTAACTGCTTGATTGTTAGCGAGAGAGGCTCCTTGTGTTATTCCTACAGTAACCGCACCTATTGGGGAACCTCCTTTAGAGTCCGAAGCTATCATTTCTGAGGGCGAGGTCCCTACATCCACTTTTTCTCCAAAAGGCATGTAATAATCATCTGTTTCCACTTCTGAGTTTAGGGACATGACAGTCCTATATGAGTATCTAACAATATTATTGGATCGACAACATACCACAGAGGCACGACTAAATCAGGTGATGGATAAACTAGTTCTTCTTATTTGAAAGGGGATAAAAGAAGCTGAGGATCACCTCCATAACAAGTAGCTCACTGAGATGGAATTGAAGCAGGCTATAAATAGCCTAGAAGCTCATATTATTTCATGGTTTGATCATCTCAAAATGCCCTACTTAGAGGAATTTCTCACCGAGTTGGATACTTTGAAAGATACTTTGGCTAAGCTATCTACTATGCTAGCTCCTTCACCGATTGAATTAAGATCCTTGATGCAGCTGCTTGATATAATGGTAACCCCTATTCTACCCATGGATATATTTGCAGTCGTGAGCCTTGAAAAAGGTAAGCAAACACGTGAGAAGGGAGATGAAGAGGTAGAAAATTTGAGGCCCGCTACTGCTACATATTTATAGACACATGATAAGCATCAACAACAGCTAGCCGCCAGCCCAATTGAGACCCACAGAGTTGTGGCTTCTTCAATTTATGTTCCAGCACCACCACTGCTTGTTGTCTCCACTACCACCTGTCAGACCATATCGGTTCCTCTTAGAACCATTCAGCTAGTGTTATTAATTTTCTTAATAGGTAACTCCGAGAACCAATAGGGTGATGACCCTTCGAGTGAGCCCACATCATTGCGAACATCAGCCACTGTTGGTGCCAACTTGTCATTCCGTACTGATGCCTAAGGTGTTGCAGGTGTGTTCTGGTCCCCTTTATTTTACATTATGGATTTTTTCAGTGCACCGGGACTATGCACCACTTTTTGTTAGGGATGGAGCATCCCGCCCACTTGAGGGCTTTTGTTGTTGTTTTATTTTCCCTCAAGTGTTTCTATCATAGTTAGAACTGGCATGTTTAGGATTTTTTTGTTGTCTTTTATTTTATGTGTCTTTTGTGTAAGTAGAGGGTCTAGAATAGTATATGCAACTTAATTTTGAAATAAATAAATAAAATATACACATGGTTTTGACTTGTTGAAAAATGTTGACGCATATGAAATTTTTTGTTTTTGTTGTGGATACCCCCAAAGAGCTCTCTAAATGGAGCATGTGGCTGAACTTCTCGTAGATGGAATGCTTAATACATCAATACATCTATATTTATAAACAACCTATTTCCTACACAGGCACAACTAAGCACAACTAGAAACACAAGACAACAACCCAAAACTGAGGGAAAAACCCAAAACCAACCAACCCACGCATCAACATTCTACTACTTCTAGAGTCACTCTAAAACCATCACAATGCTAATTCTAAGTCACAGGTGTCGTATTACACCGAACGTCGATATAGGGAACAATTGAGGGACAAAATGAAGAAGCGGTCCAAGTACATGATAACAACAAAGAAATCCAACCCACTGATGCTATTTAGTATAATTATCAAAGCTATATACCCATAGATAGCTTCTGAAGCATAACTGTCATTCGACGAATAAAGTACTGCAAATATCAAAT
>JBDJHY011060467.1:11102-24209 GCA_039654485.1 Withania somnifera
CCGGACTGATAGAAAATGGTCTCCAATGAATCTAAAAATCATATAATAAGAATCTAGGGATCAATACAAGTTTAATGGTATAATTTAAACTAATTTTTGGACTGTTCCTAAAATCGGGCCTAAAATAGGCCTGCGGGCCTCGCTCGCCGAAATTGAAAAAAAACTTTGCACGGGGTTTCCAGTATCACCAGGAACTAGTGCTCCAAAATTGAACACAATTCGGGTATGGGAGAGGCCTCAATCAACGTGAAGATAATTGATTAACAAGGGGTTGAAAAGTCGATCTTTTATGAATTAAAGGACAGAATTCGAATGAGTAATTACTACTACGAGGTAAAATAAACTAATAGAACGATGATTTACCTAATAATTCCTAGGATAGTCGAAGAATTTATGATTTCGCAACTAGGGCATTATTGGAGGAAAACCCCATATTTATGGAATTTAACGGAGAAAAAAACTTACCAAGAGTGGGGAGATGTGGGGAATCTACAAGAAACTTTTCCACGAAGTTTGGGGAAGTTTCTAGAATAAATTACACCAATTTGAGAGGGAAAACGTGAGAAGAAACTAAAGAAATAATGAAGAAAAAGGGGACTAAAAGTGGTTAAGTAAGGGGCAGTGACCGATTTATTAGTCAATAGTGCCGATAAATCGACATCCCCCTATATCCTGGCAAATACGAAGATGCCAATTATTGGTCAAAGTGCTGATAAATCGGCATTTGCTGAATTTGAAACATTCCCCACAGATACCGATTTATCCAACATTTTGATGATAAATTGGCATCCTCTGAACCTGGCCCCCTCATCGGCAAGTACCGATTTATCAGTACATTGACCAATTTTTTGTCACCTATTGATTTACCGATACATTGACCGATAAATCGGTTTGCACTACCAACAAAACAACTATTTTAGAATTTTCAGCAAGGGGTTCAGAAGTGAAATAAAGTCCAATTTTGGAAAACAAAATATCCATGTTACATAAAAAATACATTTTTAGCTCGACAGAATTGATGAATTAACCAACCGAAGTCATTCCAGCAACATGACCACTAAAAGCAAGAAATACCAAATTCACACTAATCCACCTAGGTACTCAAAATTACACCGGATACTCCAAGAAATAAACCAACACTCTTAATAGCCTAAAATCACCATCCCAAAACTGATAGAAATGTCCAAATTCCATTCCGACACTACGAACATCGAAAGACCACCCAAGCTCCAAAATTAGGCCTTAAAAGAAAAGAAAACCACAATTTAGCACAAACTTAAAACGAAAACAGTGAAATACGAACTTAAGGTCCATCTAGACTTTATTCGGGATTTTGGAGCTAACAAAACTATCAGAATTTAATTTCAAGCTCATCTTGAAGGGAATTTGACTAAAATCAATGAGTACTTAGTTTTCTGCTCTGTAATAGGTAAAGTGAGATAATTCTCAACCAAGCTGCCAGGGAAACCAAAATATTAGTCCCAGCAAGTCATAAATGACCTAGTAAAGCTACTGGGAAGCTCTAGAATACAAAATTCCACGTAATTTTCATAAATAATTATAAGGGTCATTACAAATTCATTACTAAAAGGACTTTCATCCTCGAAAGTCAAGCAAAAGAAGAAAATAAAAAGAGAGAGAGCAAGTACCTGATGACTCAAACACCTGTAGGTACTTTTTTTGCATCTCACTCTTAATCTCCCAGGTATCCTTCTCAATTGAATGGTGCCTCCACTGCACCCTAACCACTGGAATCTCCCTAGTTCTCAATTTCTGACATCCTTAGCCAAAATTGCAACCGGTTCCTCAACAAAAGACAGATTCTCATCCAACGTTATCGAATCGTATCTAATAACATAAGACATATGTAGAATATATTGGTGCAATATCAAAACATGGAACACCATATAAATTGCTGAAAATAGAGGTAGACCCAAACGGTAGGCAACATCACCAACTCTCTCCAAAATCTCGAAAGACCCGAATACTGTAATGGCCCTTACAGTCATTCAAGAGAATTACATGATGTTTTGTATTCTAGAGCTTCCTAGTAGATGCCATAGGTCATTTATGGCTTACTGGGATTGGTATTCGGTTTTCCCTAGGTGATCAATTGAGATTTATCTCACTTTGCCTATTTTAGAGCCTAAAACTAAGTACTCATTGACTTTAGTCAACATTCCCTAAAGATGAGCTCAGAATTAAATTCCAAAAGTTCTATTAGCTTTGGAATATCGAATAAAGTCTAGATGGGCCTTAAGTTTGTGTTTCGGGGTTTTCATTTTGAGTTTGTATTAAATCGTTGGTTTTTGATATTTTAAGGCTTAAATTAGAGCTTAGGTGGTATTTCAATGTTTGAAGTATTGAAACGAAATTAAGACACTTCTATCAGCTCTTTAATGTCAATTTTATTCTAGTAAGAGTGTTGGTGTGTTTCATGGAGTGCCTGGTGTCATTTTGAGTACCTTGGTGGATTAGTGCGAACTCGCTAATTCTTGGTTTAGGGGTCCTTTTCTAAAAAACAATCTCCAACTCCCTTTTCATTGATTCTGTTGAGTCCAAAATATATTTTCCATGCAAGATGCATATTTTATTTATGAATCCCTTGTTGAAATGCTCAAAATAGCTGGTTTGTTGGTATTGGTACAGATCGATCTATCTGCGATTTTACTAATTTATCATACCGGTAAATTGGAAGGTGCCGATAAATTAGTTATTTGGTCTGACAAATCGGTACTTGCCAGTATTCAGAGGATACCTGATACGAGCATAGAAGGCATACAAGCATCGAGACCCTTTACAAGAAGCTAAACTAAGGAATTAAAGGTCTTACAAGCTATGATGAAGAAGTGGGCTGCATGGAAAACAATGTACAAGGCCCAAGGGATACCAACAATTGAAGCCCAAAAAGGACCTAAAATAGGTAGCTATGAGGCAGTCTAAGAAGGGATTAAAATCAGCCCAAAACAAGACCAAGTGAAAGATTCAAGCCCAAGGGTGGTTGACCCAATCCAATTCAATGAAGTAGAACAAATTTCACCCAATTAGAAGAGGTGGGAAGCTGAAAAGTCATCAAACCCTATCTAATCGTGCTTCAAATTACTTGTTCTAGTTGTAGTCAATTTGGGTAAAAGAAACCTAGCCCAACTCTACCACATTGGGGGCACTATCTAGGCTATAAATAGAGGGGTTTTCTTTCAAAGGAGACACAATAAATTTGATGAATATTGTAAGTCCTTGGATGATTATAGTTTAGTTTTAATTTTCGTAGTTTATCAGTTAGTCTAGTGATTTGAGGTGGACTCCTTTAGTTGCTACTTTTAACTTCTTTCTATTCAATTTAATCGAAGGTATTTTGTTTGAGGATTTGCATTGTAACTAGATTATATTGATTGTATTCTTATTCTCTTTTCTTGGTTCAATTGGGAGGTGAGGGTATAAAAGTCCCTTGATGCCCATAAACCAGTAATTATTTAAGTTTCCGCATATCTTTTGTTTTTATTTCTTTCTCCCTCAATCTAGTGTTGTGATTCATAACTCAAATCTCATTAATACTGATTTATCTTCAAAATGTCTGATTGGCATTTCATATTCAGGGAATGTTGATTTATCGACATTTTGTTTGATAAATTGGCATCCTCATGTTTGACAATGTACATGAGAATGTCGATTTATCGGCACAAGTGGCCGATAAATCAATCACGGAGGCATTATTTAGTTAGTTTGTATCCCATTTTCCTCATTATTTTATCCATTTTGTCTTTTTTTTCTCCTATCAAAGTGGTGCAATTTGTCCTTGAAACATACCCAAACTTTGCGAAAAAGTTTCTTGAAGATTCCTCACTCTTGGTAAGTATTTTTCTCCATTAAATTCCATCGAAATGCGGGGGTTTTCCTCCATTAATGCCCTAGTTGTGAAATCATGAATTGTTCGATTATATTAGAAATTATTGGGTAAATCCTTGTTCTTTGAGTTTACTTTACTCCATAGTAATCATTGCTCGTTCAAAATCCATCCAATAATTCACAAAAGCTTGAATCTTGGACCCTTTTTTAATTAATTTTATCGGGGATGTTTGAGGCCTTTCCCATGCGCGAATTATGCTCAATTTTAGAGCATCGGTTCCTGATGATACTGGGAACCCCGTGGAGAAGTTTGTTTTTAATTTAGGCAAGCAGGACCTATGTACCCATTTAGGCCCGATTTTAGACCTAGTTCTAAACTTAGAATAAATTATATTGTTAGACTCATATTGATCCCTAATTCTTATTATATGAGTTTCAGAGCCGTTGGAGACCATTTCTATCATTCGGGTTAATATTTAAGAGTTACGGCACTTTGTTCGTCGAATGACAAGAAGGCTCTGTGGGGCTATCTCTGGGTATATAACTTTTATAATTGTACTAAATAGCATCCGTGGGCTGGGTTTCTAGGTTGTTACCAAGTACTTGGACCACGTATTCATTTTTCCCCATTTGTTCCAGATATTTGTGTTATGTAATTACCCTCTTAGTCATTTATGATAAATATGCGACATTTTAGAGCATTTCAGTAGCTACCCTAAGTCATTTATGACTTGTTGGGATCGGTAGTTTGGATCCCTGGCAACTCGGTTGAGAAATATCTCAAATTCCCTGTTTTAGAGCCTAAAACTAAGTACTCTTGACCAAAGTAAACTTTCCTTCAAGACGAGCTCAGATTAAATTCCGACAGTTCCGTTAGCTCTGGAATTCCAAAAAAGTCAAGATTTACCTCAAGTTTGTGTTTTGGAGTTTTCGTTTGCAAGTTACACTAATTTGTGGATTGTAGTTAAGCTTAACGCCTAAAGTAGAGCTGGGGTGGTATTTTGGTGTTCGGAGTATCGGATCGGAATTCTTCTACTTCCATTAGCTCCAGAATGGTGAACTTAGGCAAGGTTGACCCTTGGAATGCTTCCCAAGGTGTTCGTGCTCGATTCAAGTTGTTTTGTGGAAAGTTAGAAATTTGTAGCCTTGGTTAAGGATTGGTAGGGGGCCTATTTCACTTAACCGACCTCTTATATCATTTTTGTTAATTCGTTTTAAGTCTAAAATATATTTTCCACTCAAAAAACATGTATGGTTTGTTAAATTTGGACTCCATTTCATTTCTAAAATCCCGTTTGAAAATTCTGAGAAATTGCTATTTCTGGTGCAGGCATTACCCTTCGCGATCGCGAGTCCTTTTGGTCATGCGATGAGCAATTTCAGTTACACTTTTAT
Organism: Withania somnifera; assembly: GCA_039654485.1. Lineage (NCBI taxonomy): Eukaryota > Viridiplantae > Streptophyta > Magnoliopsida > Solanales > Solanaceae > Withania > Withania somnifera. Next base: position 16,344 of record JBDJHY011060467.1, read on the forward strand.
ATCGCGACACTTTTGGATGTGATCGCGAAGAGAAAAATGCTTGCCCTTCATATAAAGACCCCTGCACAACCCCAAACTTTAATTTTTTAGCAAAAACACTTCGTTTAAACCTGTTTTTCAGAAGAAAACCTCTCCAAACATCATTCCAAGGCTAAGAAAAATTCCCTCATCATTGTTCTTCGATTTCGTTCGTGTTTTGGGTAAGTTTTCTTCGTTTTAAGTCTCAAGTTTCTTGATTTCCTCCAACCAATTTATGAAGTTAATAAAATCATGTCATAATCCATATTTTATGGTGTAATTCTTTGTTTATCTAGTATATTTTTTTTCTACTATCGTTAATACACCGTAATTTCTTTGTTTAATTCATAAAGATTGAATTTTTAACCCGCTAGGGTCAAATCTTTTTGGGCTGTTTGAAGCCTTTCCCACGCTCGAATTGTGCTCAATTTTGGAGCATGAGTTCCTAATGACGTTGGAAACCCCACAGTTAAATTTATTTTCTATTTTGTATATCGGCCCCGTAAACTTATTTTAGGCCTAATTTTAGGCCCTGTCCTTAGACCCGTATTAACATATAGAATACTTTGATGTAAGTTTCTGATTATTTAGAGACCGTTTGACGTCAGTGGGAGTACGATTCGTGATATTGTAGTGCTTTGTCGTCGAACGACATGTAGGCTCCGTGGGGCTATCTCTAGGCTTATAGTTTTAATAACTGTACCGAATAGCATCCATGGGTTAGGTAGATAGGTTGTATAGTAACCTGTACTGTTCTATCGTTCGTTCCATGTTGATATTGATACTATGGAACCCGAGTGATATGGGGCCCGAGACTTAGCATTTGATTACAGATACCTGTACAAGGCATAGGATGTGAATATTTCATGATTATATGAGATATATATACATGATGTCGATATGCTATTCAGTCATGACACGAGAGGCCGGGCCTATGGCTTCGATGAGAGTGCATCAGGGCTGGGTAGTATCACCTATTGATTTATAATGCCATGATCGCTAGCGCATGATTTGATGATAGAGTTTCATAGCTGCATAATAAAATAAATGGAAATGTCTTAATAATAATAATATAAGTAATTAGCTTTTACTTTTTTAGCCTCGATATTGTATCGAGCACCCAGTAACACTGTTTTCACTTATTTAGTCTAGGCTTCACCTCCTGGCACCGAGAAAAGTATCTTCTTACTAATAAATCCTAGGACTTGAGTCTGTCGTCATACTACAATGAGTATAGCTTTTTGACACACGTGGTACTACTGGTTATGGAAACATGATGATACTAATTTATTAAGGATTAGTGGTGATACCCTATGATATACCAGTATTGTACGTCTTTATTTGTCGAGTAAGGCTAGAAAATATTATTGATATGAGGTACAAGATGATAGCGGGATAACATTAATATGAGGAACAAGGTGCCGACGGGATAATATTGTGGTTTTGAAATTAGGATATGAGGTTCTGATAATGATCATGTATATGTTACTGTTCCGCACTTGTTTTCTTCAGTGTGCTCATAAGTCAGATTGGGGGGCCAATGGTGAGCATGTTTTTGTGTACGCTGCACTTTTCTCTGGGGACTTGTTAGTGTTTAATTTCTTTACTTTATTATCCATATTACTGCTTAGTTGTCCTTATTGGTTACTTTCTTCTTCATGTTATGTGGGATTTTTTCCTTACACTCTTATTTAGCTATTTATTCTTTCATTTAAGATTACCAGTATACCGACCATGTTCATCTCCTATCTTTTTTGATTCCCAGTTATAGTGTTATTATTCACATATGTTGTTGCAAAGATGTCAGGTATGTTTCTTTTATTGCCTGAGATCCTATTATTTGATTAGCTAGTGATATCAGTCTATGTGATACTTGATTCATATCTGATTTGCTAGTTTTCCGTATGGTACTATTTGCTTCTGTGACCCTTTTTCTTGTACTATATTATTTACTACTTTTATTTTTATTGTTGCTCAGTGGTCCCTCGAAACGTACTGGGTACGGGTTGCTTTGGTAATTTTTACTCATACTACTCTTACACATGTGCAGATCCGAGTACAGGTTCTTATTCGTGGTATACAGACAACCGTTGTTTGGATCCTATTTACTTAAGAGATTTAGGTGAGATTGGCGTCCGTATTTTACCTGCTTCTCTTTAGCTTTGGTAGTTTTATGTAATCTCCATGTATTTTGGAGATGCAGTTGTATTAAACCTATTTCAGTTTTTATTACTTCTATATTAGTGGTTCGTTTGACATTGATACCATATTTTGAGTAGTTTATTTCATTTTGTAAAACTTCCACATATTATTATCTTTTAACTTTTGATATACTTCCATAATTGATTTAGTACTCCTCTGCTTTAGCTAAGGACTACGAGGGTTGGTTCTCCTACTGGTAGTATAGTAGGATTCATCATGATCTGTGAAATCAGTTCATGAAAAATTAGTATTAGATCCTTGGTTCATCGGTGTCATTGTAAAGAACCAATGTCTAGTAGAGTCCTGCGGATTGGCACGGAGACGTCTGCTGCTTATCTTTGGGAGGCTATGGTGGTATTTAGGAAATTACTTTTCCTTCTTGATTCCGACTCGTACGCTTCTTCCTATGACGTTTCCTTGAATACTTATTCATTTACATTCATTCTTCTGCAGATGGTACATGCGAACTCTTTCGCACGCAAGAACAAGTATTCCATCCCAGTAGAAAGGACTCCATGGAGGGTCAGAGATTGGGAGTGAGATAGCGCTAGAGGACGTTCTAGAGTCATGAGGCAGCTAGTTCCCAAGGTACAAATAGAGGGTTAGTTTCGGCCACAGATCAGCGGCCGTCAGATATTCCGTTACAACGAACAGTGGACTTAGGATTAGTTCAGGTGACGATTAGACTTTCAACCATGCCATTTTTGCAGAGTTTGTTATAGGAGATTTCGAGCATAGTAGGGGGAGGAGCATCGAAGGAAGTACCTCCCGTTATGGTTAATGGTTCACCGGGGTAGAGAGAGTTTAGGCGTCTGCACCAGGGTCAGCTGTCAATCACTGAGTATGAGGTTAGTTTTTATGAGATGGTTGGGTGTTCTACCATAGTTTTCCCTACTGATTGGGATAGAGTACAAATATTTGTGGATGGTTTTATTTTGCCTCTTCTGCTAGCGGTGGAGCCCTTGATAATGGCAAGACATTCTTTTGCTCAGGTGTTGGCCCACGTGAAGTTTATGGAAATATTATGCAAGAAGACCTATGGAGTGAGTGGTCGCACAATTGGATCCCCTATCTGTCGTAGACAGTCGGGTGCTGGTCATAATTCTTATAAGAATAAGATAGAAAGGTCGTGTTATGAGTGCGGCATCGAGGTTGATTATGTTAGAACTTGCCCTCAACTAATTAGTATTCATCCTGCTTCACATCATGTTCTGGCAGGCGATGCTAGCGATACCTTGTCAGGGATTCAGTCCAGCTAGTGTTGTCTGCAACTCAGACTTTGTCACCACCAATTTAGGTTACATCATCAGTAATTAAGATCGCACCACAAACTTTAGTTGAGGTTCAACAAGTGGTTGGGGTTCAAAGTCCCGGACAAGCTACAGGCGGTATTCCTGCTATGACTTTAGGCCGAGGTGGTCTGAATTTTGTGCCAAAGGATTTTTGGCAGCGTAGGCATTTAGGGCTATGCTTGGAGTGTGGTAGCTCTAGTCATCTTGCTAGGGTTTTCCCTTAAGGAACAGTATCTTATGACTGTGGAGTAATTGGTCATCGTGGTAGAGAGTGCCCCCAGTATGGGGTGATTCAACCTTAAGTTAGGGGTGCACTCGTGTTAGTGTTTCCACTAGTTAGAGGTGTTCTTCTTAGAGGGGCGGATGTCCAGGTAATGCTCAGCATGGTGAGGTAGGTGGTTTGGGTTGGTTTTTGGTTGATCATAGACAGGCTATGCCTATTGTTACCTTGACTTCAATAGAGATAGTTACGAAGATCTCAGGTTCAATCTTACATTGCTATTGCTTAGTCTGACATTGAACAGACTGATTTTGATAACCTTTTTAGTAACCCTTTGGTTTGCCTTAGTGATTCTGTTGCGTATTTGATTATTTTATTTCACTATATGTTATTGTTGGCTATGAGACCATAGATTGATAACTTTGCTTGTCCCTTTATAACTGAATTCTTTGGTAGTGGATTGGTATGCTAGATCCAATTGGGTAGCTGACTGAGAGGCTTGAGCTTTGTTATAGCATGTTGATGCTAGGGCTGGTTTTGTTTCATATGACTTTCTTTGATAGCTGAATTATTTCATGGTTAGAAGTATTGTATTTCCTGGTAGGGCTAGGTTACCCTTGTTCTCCATACAGTATCGGCACTCACACCAAGATCACAGTATTAGCCCTCCCTATTAGATTTTGGGCTATATGGTTAAGTTTATAATAGCCACTGAGAGTCGTGTCCAGTACTCCCTGTGACACTAGACATAGCATGTATTTGTTAACGACATTAGAATTTATGTTTTGATCATTTGGTATTGTCATAGTGGTTGATTTAATTGACCCACCTGACCACTCCACCTGAGCATGAGTTATTTTTGTTTGTCTATTTTTAACCATGTCTTGATTGTTTTTCTATCTGTTTTGAAGGTTGTACCGGTTTCAGCTGAGTTTTCTAGGTTTGGAGAATGGTGTATTTGTAGGGTCAATGCGGAGTTTGATGAATAGTGTGTTGATGTGTTATTACAAATGGGTTTCTTCCTTAGTAGTGGATGAGGAGTGTGGCTCTTGAGTTAGACTGTTCAATGATATAAGGTTTGTGGAATATTTTATATTAAACTCAATTAGTGCAAGTTCGCACAACGTTTTAGCTTTGTGGGGTTATAGATGAAAGTCTGTAGCAAGTACCAAATCAGGATGTATTGATTTGATCATTCAAAGTATGGTGGTGTAGTTTCGCAATAGTGTGATATATACAACTGATTCTAGTAATTGTAGGCAATTGGGATTGCCTTGATTTAATGGATTATCATATTATGGTGCTGGTGTTCATCTTTCAAAACATTTGGATAGGGATTTTTTCTTCTTAATGTATTAGTATTTGCTTATCTTTGGTATGATTTTCTCATGGAAATTTGGTCTTGCACCATAGGCTTGGTGTTAGTGCGTCGATTTGTGAAGGTTCGTGCTAGTTTTGGTGTTGTGGTGATGAGTAAGTGACAGTTAGTTGTGTCAGATTCACTAAGGTAAATGGAGTCAGGTGTAGATATAGGTGTTCCAGAGATTTTTATATTTTGATGTGGTATGTTTGATACTTCTGCTTGTGCAGACTGTGCTTGCTTGATTTATGGGTTAGCCTAGTGAGGATAAAAAGAAAGGTTTTAGTGTGTTGTGTTCTAGGTGACATATGAAAGGTGTTTAGCTTAGTGTTCGTAGACGTTGGTCTTAGGTGATTTGTGATGATTATATTTTCTTTGAGTTGGACGATTGTCGTGGTTTCCCGACAGACTGGATTAGTGAGATGACTCTTTGGGTTAAGTAAGATTGTGTTGCAGTATGTGCATATGGTGTCTCAAGGGATGGTTCGGGGTTGATTGTTAGTATTGACTGCAGTTGTGTCTCATCGAAGACTAGAAAGGTAGGAGGTATTTGAGTTTGTAAGGTTGTGATAGGAACTATTTCTGTATAATGAATTGTAGAGTTACTGTCTAATTTTTTTTGGTATTGCCTAAGTCGCGATTGGTTGGTAAGTTTAATGATTTGATTTCTGGGAATTAAGGTGAAAGGAAGGTAATGTTGAGTATTGTACAAAATCACTTATTGTTATTTCTACCCCTGTCATGTGTGTAATTTAGCTATAACATGGATTAGTGGAATGCTATTGCGTGTTGAGACTTGGTAGAGTAGATGTCGTGGTGGAAGTTGTTGCTTATCTGTAACAAGTTCTAGTAGTTGGAGTTTCATCGTGTCAAAGGTGACCATGTTGGCGTGTCCTAATTTTTTTTCCATCTGGGTATCTTTCCCACAGTTTGGGTATGGTGTTGTTGTTCTTATGAGAATTGGTTCGATGGTACTTGGTGTCAATTATTATGATATAATGGAGAGTTAGAGTCTCATGAGGAATAACAGCCTAGCGGGTGCTGTGTAAGTGTTCAGTAGGTGTAGCTTGAGTTGGTTTATGGGAACATTGATATTCGACGGTAGCACTTAGAAGTATTGTGACTATGTTAATTATTGGGGTTGTAAAGGAGTGGGAAGATTGTTATACTCAAGAACTCCTAGAGTGGGTCCGTTCTTTAACCTCGGTATAGAAGTTCTCTCCGTCTCATCTTCCCACAGTGTAGCAGTGTAGATCTCCTATTGGTTGGTTTGATGGTTTGAGGGCATCCCAAAGTAGGCGAAAGAGCTAAGTCGATCATAGGCTCTATGCCTAGAGTTTGGAGTTAGTGATAAGGTGTTTCTGCGGATATCTCTTGTGTGCGGTGTGATGAGAATTAGTAGGTGTGGGAAGCTTAGTCCTAGGTATATCAGCCCATATGAGATTTTAGAGAGGGTTGGTGATATTTCCTATAGGATGGCACTACCTCTTATTCTATCAGTTGTGCATTCGATATTCCATGTTTCTATGTTATAGCGATATATGCCCGATGAGTCACATGTTATTCTAGAGGATTCAGTACAGTTGGATGAGAATTTATCATTTTTGAGGAGCCAGTGAAGATTTTAACTAAGGACGTTAGAAATTGAGGTCCAGGGAGATTCCAGTGGTTATAGTGTAGTGGAGTCACTGTTCGGTTGAGTTAGTTACGTGGAAGATCGAGAGTGAGATGTAGAAGCAGTGTCCACAGCTATTTGAGGCATCAAGTACATTTTTTCCCATTTATTTAATGCTTTTATTTTACTTTCAGGGACGAAAGTCCTTTTAGTAGTGGATATTATAATGACCCTCATGGTCATTTTTGGTAAATACATGACATTTTGTATTCTAGAGCATTTCAGTAGTTGCCCAAAGTAATTTATGACTTGCTGGGACCGACAGGTCGGATCCCTGGTGACTCGGTTGAGAAATATCTCAAATTCCTTACTTTAGAGCCTAAAACTAAGTACTCATTGACCAAAGTCAATTTTCCTTCAAGACAATCTCGGAATTTAATTTTGATAGTTCCGTTAGCTCCGGAATACCAAACAAAGTCAAGATTGACCTTAAGTTCCTGTTTTGGAGTTTTTGTTTGAAATTTATACAAAATTGTGGAGCTTGAGTGATGTTCGGAGTGTTGGATCAAAATTCTGACGCTTCCATCAACTCCGGAATGGTGATTTTAGGCTAGTGGAGGTGTTTCTTCGTTTACCAGACTTGTTATTGTAGTTTTGAAGTGTTGGTGGTAACATTATGGTTTAGCCAAATGGTTGACTTAATCAACATTTTTTTCGAAACAATCTCGGATTCCACTTTCGGCTGCAACTTTGAGTCTGGAATGTGTCTTTCACTCAAAATACATATATGGTTTGTTGCTGTTGGACTCCTTTTCAATTTCGTATCTTCGTTTGAAAATTCTACAGTTGCAGATTTTCTACAATAAGTGCAATCTCTCTCCGAGCGCGATCACCGTAAAAAATAAATCAAAGAGTAGAAACATGATTTTTCAGTTTATTTTTCAACCCTTTTCTCAGTCTCTCCTCTTGTCCTTATACGATTCTTGCTATCAAGATTTGTGAAAATGTTTTTAAAGATTTCCTACGTCTTTTTCCGCTATTGGTAAGTCTTCTACTCCATTTTAATTCTTGAAAATTTATGTTTTCCTCCATTAATGACCCTAATTGTGAAAACTCAAAATTCTCCAATTAATTCATGTATTATTGGATAAATTATTGT
>JBDJHY011060578.1:2092-14162 GCA_039654485.1 Withania somnifera
GTCAATGCTAAGTATGAGTTTTGGAGACAAACCCTAAAGTCTAAAGGGTTCCGATTGAATAGGATCAAGACAAAATATTTAAAGTGAAAGATTAGTGAGGCGATGCCTGAGGCTGAGGTGATAGTGAAGCTGGTTAGTTAGGCCGTTAAAAAAATAGTTTCAAGTACCTTTGTATATGATCTAGGAAAAGGGAGAGATTGATGAGCATGTCACTCACTGTATTGATGCAGGGTGGACGAAGTAGAGACTCACCTCGGGAGTCTTATATGATAAGAGGGTGCCTCATATAATTAAAAGTAAGTTCTATAGAATGGCGGTTAGACCTACTATGTTCTACGGGGTAGAATGTTATCCTGTGAAGAATTCTCACATCTAAAAGATGAATGTGCTAGAGATGAGGATATTGTAATGGATGTTTGGAGATACTATGAGTGATAGAATTAGGAATGAGGTTATTCGTAATAAGGTGGAGGTGTGCTCGGTGGAAGAAAAAATATCGAAAGCAATTGAGATAGCTCAGACATGTGATCAGTAGGGTCTTGGATGCTCCAGTGCACATATGTGAGAGATTAACGTTGGGTGGTTTCAAGCGAGGTAGAGGCAGATCGAAGAAGTATTGGAAAGAGGTGATTAGACATGCATGAAGCAGTACATCTTATCGATGACATGACCCTGATAGGAAGTAGAGCAAGATGAAAATTGATATTGGAGGTTAGTAGGTAGGATGTAGTTCTTGCTAGTATGGAGGTATGCGTTGTTTTGTTTTAATGCTAGTAGTAGTGTAGTGCTATTATTGTGGTGTCTTATACATGGAGTTGTATTAATGTTTGTTGTTTAGGGTTGTCTTACAACCCAAAATGCAGGTCATGATGGCGTCAACAGCCCTCCATTAGAGAAACCTAACCCTATAACCTGGAGCTACACACAATGGGCTATAAACACTCAAATCATCCAACATAACAGAAGAAGCAGAAGTAGATATAAGTAGAAATAAAAGCTGAAGAAATACATATACAACCTAAATCCCAAAACTTGGTGTCAATGGCGCATGGAGATACTATACAGAGTATCCAAAAGATAAATATACAAAGAAACTCCTACAAAAATAATACAACACATGGCCTACTACAAATAGAATTAAGGCATGCTTGAAATCAAGGAAACGACAGTCGACTCGGATGCAAAAACTCACTATAATCTCCAAAACCCATAGTATTTAATTCATATGATCACAATATCTTTGATAACCCCAGATGGTATCTACACCACAAAAACGGTACAGAAGTACAGCATGAGTACCAAATAAGGTACCCAGTGCAGGTAATAAACGGGGTATAGGAAGGTAAAAATAGGGCAGTAATCTAGTACATACACCATCCTATTAAAAAGTGACAATATCAAGGCCTCTAAAACTCAAAGGACCACACCTTGAGGAGTGGACTAAAAATAATTCATTATGCCTAACCACATCATGAAATGGACTGCCATTCACTGCTACTACTGCCATGCAGTCTAGGAAATACCACATGAAAGACTGGTAAAGACGGCAGACTGCCTTACCTAGACGGTGGACCTCCATCCTCAAGGGTGGCCACTATTATCAATAATGGTGGTACCGTTGTCTCAGGAGAAAAGGCGAGCCATTTTGTTCAATTATGGCAGTTAACCAGTGACATGGCCGACCATCATCTAGGAAGACGGTGGTTCAAGTAGACCGTTGTCACAGAAGTTTAAGCTAAAAAAGAAAAATTCTAGGATGTATAAAAGGATATTTTTAAAACTCAGTAAAGGGGAATCGAAAATAGAGAGAGAAGAGAGATATTATGGAGAGAGTACAAGAAACAAGAGTGAGCAAACATTTGTGGATTTAAAGCATTCTTAAATCTTACTTGGTTTTGGAATTAGTAATTTTATATTATCTTGTGAAGAAGTTTTTGACATAATATTTTGGAAGCATGTCTGATTAAGTGCCTCTTAGTGGTAATTCTCTTCCAATTTAATCATATGTAGCTAATTCAATATGCTTGGGGATATGCTAATGAAATGTGTTAGTTGATGGTTATGGGTAATGGGTTTTTGATTACTTATCATACATAGATGTTGGGTTTATTGCAAAATCCATGTTTTGTATTGAATAGAGATTGCAAACTCCAAGTTAATGTTCATCCAAGTATAGGAGCCATGAGAGTGGAGTTATGCTTGCAGATTTATCAATAGCATTTGTTGGACTTGTCCCAATTAATTAGTATATACTAGAGATAGGTTACTAGATAGTGAAGCGTAAGGCTGCATGTAATGGTGTGATGACGCTTTTGAGAGATTGACATGAACACTAAGAACTATTAAACAGAGATGTTTTAGGAGTTCACTTATAACCTAGCTTACCTAACACCGATGCACAAGAATTAAGCCAAATTCCCTATCATCGTTTCCACTAATTAATGGTATTTATGCACATTCCAAAGTATCAAACCCCGATAAAATCACCACACTTGTAATTTATTACTCTCGATATTGTGATAACTTGAAAATTCCAGAATCACAACATTAAAACATACCCCCCCCCAATTTTATTTTTTATTTTATCAAGATAATTAGCATTAACTTGTGAATCTTTACACTATTGTGAACATAGGCTAATTCACACCCCGTGGATTTGACTCCTACTCGTTGGGTAATTACACATGACAATGATCGTGTTCACATTTTGATTGGTTTCAAAAGTGTAATTGAGCATTATTAATTTTGGCACAAGAGTTTTATTTCACTTTTCTAGTGTAATTGTTCACTTATTTGTGCTAATTAATTGAATTTGACGTGGTTTCTCTCTTGTGCTAAAATAGGTGACGACATGAGTAGGAATAACCATGAAAGACACCGCTACAATTGGGGTGGCCCTGAAGTGGAAAGTGAGCACATGGACGACACAAGATTCGCAAGTGTCATTCGACTTCCCCAAACTCAGGGGAATGTCGGTTTGCATGTGACAAGCACAATGTTGCATATGATTCAAATGAAAGAGTTATTTCAAGGTTTTCCACATAAGGGCCCGCATGCACATTTAAAGAATTTTTTGGAAGTGTACAACCCCTTTATCATTTCCAACATTTCCCAAGAATCTCTGTGGCTAAGGTTCTTCCCATTCTCTCTAACCAAAGAAGCTGCATTATGGTTGGGGGAACTCCCACAATGGTCAATCACTACATGGGAAGAACTAAAAAGGACCTTCTTGCAAAGAGTTTTTCCACCATCCCACATGATACAACTTTGAGATGCAATCACTACCTTTAGGTCTAGACACCAAGAGCCTTTGCATGAGGCCTGGATGAGGTTCAAGAAAATTGTTGCCAAATGCATAACCATGATTTACCTGATAAAGTGATACTTCATATTTTCTATAGAGCACTCGGTACTTTAAACAAGACATTGTCGGACAACCTAGTTAGGGGGTCCATGGCAAATGCGACGTTTGGGTTGGCTTTATTTCTCCTTGATAAATTGGCTACTAACAATAGCAAGGCATACTCGAGATGCCAAGGTGGAAGTGAGTGCTCCCTCTTAATCTCTAGTGGCTACTCCATCAGGAAAAATGACGACCTTGAGGAAAAGATGGCTAGATTGATGACCCAAATAGATCTCATTACCAAATATGTCATGGGTGCCCCATCTAAGCCCGTGCCTTCCATAGTCGAGAAGGGTGACATAGTTAAAGTTGAAGAAGAATTTACATCTATGTATGAGGAGGAGGTAAAGTTTATGACTGGTCAGGGGATGGGTTCTCAGCCTTCCTATCAACAGCAAGCCATGCATCAAGGTTGGATCAAAGAAAAAAAGGGGAATCAGTAAGATCAAAACCAAGAAAGAGACAGGGATGTGTTTGATTTTATCAAGATTGGAAGGCGAGGAACCATGGTGACCACTATGTTCCTCCAAATGAGAGATCTTGACCCCAAGAAGTAGAAAACTTATTGTCTACTTCTAAGATGGAAGCCATATTGGCTAAAATCCTTAAGAAAGTAGATGGCACCGATAAAGACATCCGGAGAATGAATCAACAGATGTGTGGAATAAAAGGAGAAATCTCCTTAATGAACCAAATGGTGTCATTCCATTCAGCTACAATCAAACAACTTGAGGCCTAAATGGGCCAAATGTATGCTTAATTGAATCCTTGTCAAAAGGGGGTCTTGCTAAGTGACACAATTTCAAATCCTAAAAATAATGCTCATTGTATAGTTGTGGTCACACAAAGTGGCAAAGGGTTTATTGTAGACAACGAGGATGAAGTTGTTGCTTCAAAGATAAAGGAAAGAAAAGAGATTGTTATTCAACAAGAGTTAATTAAAGAAGATGATGAGAAAATTGTGCAATCTAAAGAAGTTGAGAGTAGAGAAATTCCTCAACCATCAAGGCCAAATGTTGAGGAGAAGTTGGTCGAGACCACTCCAAAGAAGATGTTACCCAAGGTTAAGCCATCTTTTCCTCAAAGACAAGAAAGCAAATGGGGACTCAAAATTCCAGAAACTTTTGTCCATGTTTAACAACTTGTCTTTCAACATTCCATTGATAGAGGCATTGAGGTAAATGTCGGGTTATGCCCAATTCATGAAAGAATTGGTTACAAAGAAGAGGCGTTTGGATTTTGAGACCATTGAAGTATCTCATAATTGTAGCATAATTGTGACCACTACATCGGTGGTCAAGAAAGATGACCGAGGGGCATTTACTATTCCTTGCATGATTGGCTTCTATGAGTTTTTAAAAGCACTCTGTGATTGCGGGGAAAGTATCAATCTGATTCCCTTGACATTTACAAGAAGTTAGGATTAGGAGTCCCTAAACCAACCACCATGCGGTTATTGATGGAAGATCGTTCAATCAAATGACCCATCGACATCTTATTCGATGTGTTGGTAAAAGTTGATAAGTTTATTTTCCTAGCCAACATCATAGTGCTTGATTGTGAAGTCGACTTTGAGATCATAATTATTTGGGCCGATCATTTATTACAATAGGAAGGGCCTTGTGGCTGTTGAAAATACAGAACTTAAATTTCTAGTAAATAAAGAATATGTGACTTTTAATGTGTGTAGGTCTATGAAACAACCAACCAATCTACATATTTTTGCAATGCTTGATTAGGTTGATGAAGCCACTGCACAAGTCACCGAGGTAAAAAGTACCGAAGAGTCCCTTATGGAGGTATTGCTAAATTATAAATGCAAGAGATAAAGTGACAGATTATAATGAAGTGGTAGCTTAACTAAATGGGTTGGGTACCTTGTCCAAGGGACCCCACAAAGCTAGATCTTAATTTGAAGAATAAGGCCAGCCCACCAGCAAAACCCTCCATTATGAGTCACCCATACTTGAGTTAAAGGTCTTCCGAAGTCACTTGCAATATCTTTACTTGGGGAGTGACAACACCTTGCCTTTCATCATTTCATCTTCCTTGGTAGGATGGAAAATTGAAGCATTAGGATCATTTTTAAAAAAATTTATCAAGGCTATTGGATAGTCGATAGAGGATATTATTGGAATTCATCTGGGTATTTGTGTCCATAAGATATAGTTGATTCCTGAGGCCACAAGTATCGTGGAGAATCAAAAAAGGCTCAACGAACCTATGCAAGAAGTGATAAACAAAGAAATCATCAAGTGTCTAGACGCAGGGGTAGTGTACCCAATCTATAATAGCCCATGGGTGAGTCCGGTGCAATGCATGCCCAAGAAAGGGGGGATGACGTAAGTTGGTAACTTTGAGGCCCATCACTAGGTGAAGGGTATGCATCGATTACTGAAAACTAAATTCTTTACTGAATGGGACTACTTTCCAATGCCTTTCATGGACCAAATTCTTGATAGACTAGTGGAGGAGAAGATGGTATTTCTTTCTTGATGGATACTTTGGCTATAACCAAATTGCAATAGACCTAGAGGACAAAGAAAAAACTATATTCATTTTCCCTTACAACACATTTGCTTTCCGGCATATGACATTTGGCCTATGCAATACCCTAGCCACCTTTCAACGGTGTATGTTGTCCATTTTCCGACATGGTGAAGGATGCCATTAAAGATTTCATGGATGATTTTTTAGTGGTGGGTGACTCTCAACATGGCCTTGAAAAGATGTGTGGAAAAAAACTTAGTGATTAATTGGGGAAAATGTCATTTCATGGTCAAAGAAGGAACTGTACATAAGCACAAAATTTCCTAGAAAGGCATTCAAGACGATTAAGCTAAAGTTGAGGTGATTTCAGGGTTGCCAATACCAATCAATGTAAGAAGAGTCAAGAGTTTCCTTGATCATGCCGGTTTCTATCGTTGCTTTATTAAAGTGTTCTCCAAAATTGCTCTCCCAATGTGCAAGCTTCTTGAAAAATAAGCGAAGTTCATCTTTGATGAAAAGTGCTTGAAAGCCTTTGAGGCATTAAAAGAGAATCTCACCATTGCTCCAATCATGATATGTCTGGATTGGTATCTCCCTTTTGGTATTATGTGTGATGCAAGTGGGTTGGCCCTTGGGTATCATTGGGCCAAAAGAAAGATAAATTTTTCCATCCGATTTTTTATGCAAGTTGGACCATGAATGTTGTCCAACGAAACTACACTATGACAGAACAAGAGTTCTTAGCTATGGTGTATGGGTTTGAAAAGTTTAGAGCATATCTCTTAGTCACAAAAGTGATAGTACACAAAAATCACTCAGCCATCTTCTATTTGATGGGAAAAAAGGAAACCAAACCACGCCTAATTAGGTGGATACTACTCTTACAAGAGTTCAAATTTGCTGTCAAAGATAGGAAGGGATGTGAAAATCAGGTAGCAGACCATCTGTATAGGTTGGAGCCAACCTCAATAGATTATGAATAAAGTGGAGAGATTAACGAGCATTCCCAAATGAGAAGCTAATGATTCTTGCAAAAGGTGAAGTCCCATGGTATGCGGACTTTGCAAATTATCTTATTTGTGGGGAGTTGCCGAGTGGGAAGGACTCCCAAAAGGAAAAAACAATTTTTAAGGAATTTTCGACTGTACTCTTGAGATGAGCCATATTTTTCCTGACTATGTGTGGATGAAATGATCTATTGATGTGTGTCAAAAGTAGAATCAAGAGCTATTATCAAGCAATGCCATGCTTTACCCATTGGGGGACATCATGGACCTATTCGAACAGCACATGAGATTCTTCAAAGTAGGTTTTATTGGCCTTTACTCACAAAGAAGTTGCAGAATTTGTCAAGGTATGCCACCGATGCCAAATGCATGGTGCCATAACTAGGAGACATGAGATGCCAATGAAGAAAATACGTGAGATGGAGATCTTTGATGTTTGGGGTATGGACTTCATGGGGCCAATTGTGAGATCCTATAGAAACAAGTACATCCTGGTGGGAGTTGACTACGTATTGAAATAGGTGGAAGCAGTTGCTTTGCCTATAAATGAGGGTAAATGGGTGAACTAATTTCTGAAGAAATCATAAGTGGTGGTGGATCACACTTTTGCAATAAACTTTTTAAGGGATTTCTCACTAAGTATAGGGTCAAGCACTGAGTTACAACACCATATAACTCTCAAGCTGGTGCCCAAGTTGAAGTCTCTAACCGTGAGGTGAAGAACATTTTGGAGAAGACTGTAAATGCCAATCAGGTGAATTGGCCGACAAAGTTAGATGACGCCCTTTGGGCATATCGAACCATCTATAAAACTCCCAACGAGATGTCTCCCTTCCAAATGGAATAAGGAAAATCTTGTCACTTGCTATCCAAGTTGGAACATTATGCACATTGGGCTTTGAGAAAACTCAACCTTGATCGGGATGTAGCCACTGAGAACCATATGCTCCATTTGAATGTAATGGATGAATTTAGAATTAGAGCATTTGATAGTTTGGCTATATACAAAGAAAGGTTGAAGAAGTGGCATGATGCCAAAATTTTGAAGCGAGACTTTGTCTCGAGTGAGATGTGATGTTGTAATACTATAGATTGAAGCTATTCGCGGGCAAATTGAGATCACGGTGGTCGGGGCCATTCAAAGTATTGCAAGATTTCCCTAGCGGTGCAGTTGAGTTAGGGTAAATGATGGGTCAAAATTTGTAGTACATGGCCAAAGACTCAAGCACTATCTTGTGGGAGAGCCTATTGAGCGAAAGTTTGATGTTGTCTGCCTACTTGAAGCTTGAATGAATTGGGAACTACGTCGTGCCACGACATTAAATACGACGCTTCTTGGGAGGTAACCCAATTTTTATTTTCTACCAGATTTTTCATAATGGATGTTCAGTGTTTGCAGGTATGGAAAAGTGGAGGTGTGAAAGTTCAAACTAGGAAATTGCCTTACACGGCGGTCACCGCCATCTCGGATGGAAGACCACCGTCTTGGTTGGCAATAGAGAAAAAGCATGATATAACATTCTTCCAAAGACGGTGATACCGCCATCTTGGACAATGAACCGCAATCTCAAATAGTGGTTCAAGCCTTCAAGTCCCAGGCACACTGCCAGAAATGATGGTAAAAGGTACCAAATGGTGGACCGCCATCTCGAACAACAATCAGACACGACAGACACTTATACCGCCATGTAGGTCTATTTTATATTCATGCAATGATTATACTTTCAGTTTTTATTTAAAAAACTCACCCTTCTACTTTCACCCATTCACTGCACTTGCTCTCCTACCAAAAGTTTCCCTTTCTCTTCATTAAGAATTAATATTTTCATTCATCTTTAATTATTTCTCTACTTGTGTTGATAAAATCTTATAATATTACCCTCATTTCAATTTGATTCGTATATGTATAAGGAACATAAACTTTAAACTTGAATTCATGCTAGCCTAGGCTACTGATGTCCCTAAGTTAAATGTTGAATTGAGGGCATTTTCTTGGGATAGTGGTTGGTTTCCTATAATGAAATACATAGTGGTATCATGTTTTCTCTTTTTATAGTGTTTATATCATTTCCTTTCTCAAATTTTATGCCTTGGTTGTTCTCCTATGTTAGTTTGAAAGGGGGTTGATGAAAATTAATTTGAAATCCAAGTTAGCATAGGTCTGTGAAATTTTTTAACTTGTCTCATCGTATTCCATTGAGGCAGTCACCACTGTCTCAAACAGCAAACCACTATTTGAGATGGTGGACCATCATCTTTAACAAAGAATTATGTTTTCAAGTCTTCACAGCCGTCTTAGATGGTGGTCAATGCCATCTTGTACAGCGGTGGCCTCCACCTTGGATGGCGGTGGCCGCTACCTTGGAGAGCGGTCACTGTAGGCCTTTACTTTTCACTTATTTTATAACTTATTCCACTTGTTGATTCACGTCTTACAGGAAAATGGCACCAAAGAAGTCAATTTCCACTAAATCTAAGGCGAAAGGCATTTTCATAAGGGAACGAAGCCCAGCCAAAGAACATCTATGCTGGGTCCAACCACCCCAAGGTTGGGGTAAGAGAAGATTAATAGATGAAACCTCAAAATCCTTCGACTTAGAGGAACCAATGCACACACCACCTCCACATTCTCTCGCCTCTAAAACCTCTTCACCATTGCCCATCAGTTTGTCTAACCTATATAATGGTGATGAAGTCAAAGGGGTAACCACTCTTATCCATAACCCACTATCCAGTCATGAGCCCCCAAAATACAGGAGGCAAGTCACACTATTCCGAACCAAGGCCACTCACAGACAGAACCGCTTCATGGTTATCATATAGAAAACTATCACTGAAGAGAAGCGGTTATCCCTAGTCGGGCTCAAGGAAAGGTGCTAAGTCATCCTGGAACAAATCATAAATTAGGGTTTATAATGGTACACCAAACCGTTGAAAAATTTTCTTCAAACGTGGGTTCGTGAATTCTACTATGCCTATACCAAGGCTATCCCAACATAAAAGAAAAAGAAAGCAGACCCAACAGAAAGCAGACCCAACAACTTATACAACCTCTGTCAAGTTGTGAGGCATTGAGGTTCACTGTAGCCGCTGTGATGTGACAGAGGTCTGGGATATAACCTATGATGGTAAGAATTATCTTACTCATAGGTTTTCGGGAACTTTGGACAAAGTGAGAGGTTGTCTTGCCGGTTTGATGAGCAGTGACACCCCTCTTTGGCTTGATAGGGGTTTCCAAATCGACAAGTCTTCATTCATGCTATGGCACGGTATTGACTTGCCTTTGTCAGTGCCAACCTTGAATTGTTCCCAAATGAGTCCATTGTGTATTACCAACGGGCTTTAATTATTGGGTCCATCATCAACAATGAGTCTCTTAATATCGGAACTATTATACTGGATGAGATAGTGAATCGTTCTTATAGGACAAAGGAGACTACAACACTTGCTTTCTAGTGCCTCATTTCAGAGTTTTTCCATAAAGAAGGGGTCCCCAAGATTAAGGGGA
Organism: Withania somnifera; assembly: GCA_039654485.1. NCBI lineage: Eukaryota > Viridiplantae > Streptophyta > Magnoliopsida > Solanales > Solanaceae > Withania > Withania somnifera. The sequence goes on from JBDJHY011060578.1 coordinate 12,501, forward strand.
TTGATATTGAGTTTCAGGCGGTATGCATCATCGACTTCACTAGGATCAAGCAGGAGAAGCAGGAGAAACTGCATCATTAAACAGGATTTGCAGATGAGTTTGCGGTCGAATACACAGATATTCATGATGAGCCTGCAGACACAGACTTTACAGCTGATGAGGCTAATATACCGGCAGCCACTTCCTAGTGGGGATGATGGGTTGCCTATCCATGAGGATGTTTTACCCCTTTCAGAAGATCCTCCTCCAATACCCTTGACAGTCCCCTCAGCAAGTGGGCCAAAGGAGGTGCTCCCTTCCAGCCACCTCCTCCAGTCAGACCTCCTCCAATTAGGCGATTATCAGCCCACCCCTCCATCTTCAAGGTGTACACGACCCAATTTAATAAGTCCCAGGTGACTCCAACTATGATTTTCCAGATTGGCCAAGTAGATTTTTCAATTGAGCAAAGATCTATTCAACTCAGGCATGACATGGATTTATTGGTCGGCCATCAGGCCGATGTAGCAACTGGTACAACAGCTCACTAGGACTTTCTAGAGTTATGGAGCATGCCTCAAGGACTTTGGGTCTACATTGAGACAGGGGTTACAGGCACATGATAAAGGTGCTAGGATCTCACAGGAATCCTGACAGGAGATGATTGATACATTTTCTCAGTTGTTGGTGGATTTAGACACCATCACCAAACTGAACTGACTCAGGTATTTAGGGATCCTTCTCCATATTATCCCTCATATGATGAGGAGCTGCGTTGAGCAAACCACACTAAAGAATCCCCAGTCCATGTTGAGGTCACAGCTATGGCCGATAATCATATTGATGTCTTTGGGTACCTACAGGATTTGGATGCCCATATGCCTTTTAAGGGGATAGCACGCTCGGTTCAGGAGCAATCCATGGTTGGATTTAGAGGGATAAAAGTTGTTGAGGACACGTTTGACTAGTTTAATGCACCAACTGAGGATGCCCTACCTCTTTCACCAGCTTGATCCATCAGGGGGCCCTCTATTCCCTTCCATTACTCTTTTATTTCTTGCATTAGGGGAAATGCATATTTTTGTTGGGGGAGGGGGTAGTTTTATTATTGGTTGTATTATTCAACATGTTATCTTAGCCTTGCTTTTGATTATGTAATGAAAATTGTTGATTAAAATTGTAGTTCATTTGATAATTTAGTTTCTTTCTATAGTTATTTGTTATGATAGTTTTTCTTATTTTCATATAGCGGTTTTTTTGTTTATTTAATTATTACATAAGCAAATAGTAGGAAAATCTATTCTTGGAACCATAGTCTGTTGTAGCACTTGTTAATAACTATGCATGTGGTGGTGTATTTTCATGATTGAGTTTTAAATCCTACCGGTTTTAATGCTTATTTTTCTTGGAAGTAAGGGTGATTGTGTGGATCAACAAAAAATTTTGTGGCATCACTTTTATCTTCCTTTGACTTCATGTGCTCACTACTAATGTTGTGTGATGAATGTGTCTCACTGATTGAATAATCAAATTTATGTACCCAAAATGAGTGGGATGCCATGAGTGGTAAGTATTTGCATCGGTTTCATGATTTGTACACCACTAGAACCTTCCTGGTTAGTCCTTATTGCATGATTGAATAGTATAAAGTGAAGATATGACTGTACGCCTTCTTTGTGATTT
>JBDJHY011060687.1:0-10817 GCA_039654485.1 Withania somnifera
AGATGGTCATTTTGTTGATTACGTTGAGTTCATGGTATGTTTTTCCACCCAAAATGCACTTTTTGTTTATTGGAATTGGACTCCGAAATCTCATTTTAGACCCCTCAGTGTTTTCTCATTTTTGAAAAGGTTGTTGCAGATCACAAACTTCTCCAGCAGCTAGAGGTCGCCCTGGCGAGGTCACACCTGCGTCCAGGGGCCAATTGGCAAAGGTCTCAAAAGAACCCAGGTAGCCGCCCCAGTGCGGTTGCGCATGCAGCCAAAAAGGTGCCCCAGCGATCCCCTGCCCTCTATAAATGGGGCTTACCCCTCTCATTTCCAGCATTTGGGTTTTTATTTTTCAGTGTCTACTTGAGTGTGTGAGCTAGTTTTTGAGTGTTCTAAGCTATGGGGAGTCGCATGGGTGATCGTGGGAGTTTGCGTTGCTTAGTTTTTTGGGTAATTCTCGTTATTTCAGCTTTTTGTTAAGTATGCTAAATGTTTTTATTTAATTACTTTATACCTAGTTTTATCCTTCAATTTGATATCGCCTTAAGCTTATTTTCAGACCACGAGTCCCCCGAGCTATAGGCTATGTGCTTGTATCTTTAGTTTATTTTTTCGAGCTGCAGGACCCACTTCCCGACCTAGGTTGCTAACTGCAATACGGGTCTTATTGTTCATACTTTGATCTCTAAACTTGAAACTTGTTTAGTTTCAGGTGATATCGACTATACTGGAGCTTTGGATCTTGCAGTGTGCGCACTTATAGGGTTTTCGCTGGCGTCTAGGAAGGCTAGGTTTATATTGTACGTTATAGACTGGGTCGATAATATTATGCTTGTGATATGGATAGTAGTGTGTGATGGGTTATTTAGGTTGACCGTGTACTTCTATTGATATTCTTGTTGGATTTTGGGGGCCCATGAGATGGCATAGAGGGTGAAGGATTGTATGACGGGTCCTGGTTCCACCATATGAGGCTACTGACCTCAGAACTATTTTTTAGATACTATGCAAAGAGTGTGGTGAAATGATCTCTTAGTTGTGACCTTTCGCCGATCCTAGATTCCGTTTACTTTTCGCTTCCATTGTTATTCATTTTATTGTGTCTATTATATTGATACTCTTAAATATATATACTGTTTGGTCTGAGACTTGGCACTGATGTTGTGAGGGTGAAGCCCGGTTATTGACACTGACATGGGGTGTGTGTCCGATGTTGTTATTGACACTAATAGGGGTTGTATGTCCGATATTGTTATTGACACTTATAGGGGTGTGTATACGATATTGTTATTGACACTGGCAGGGGATGTGTGTCCGATGTTGTTATTGACACTGACTGGGGTGTAAGTTCTATGTTTTTATTGACACTGACAGGGGGTGTGTGTTCGATGTTGTTATAAACAGTGACAGGGGGTGTGTGTCTGATGATTGATTACTGTCACTAACAAGTGGTGTGTGCCCGAGGTTGATATTGTTCTATTTTACCTTCCTGCATCCCTGTGTATTTCTTTAGTTATGGTGTGTTCTCACCGGGATTAAGGGGTAAGTTATTGTGTGTTTTGTTGTGCTGTTTGTGCTTACTGATGGGATGGGGTGCCACGTAGGTTTTGTTGTGCTGTTTGTACTTACTGGTGGTATGGGACGCTGGTAGGTTTTTTGTGTGTTTACTTTTATTCGGCATATAGTGGTATCCTTTTATATGATCCTTATTCATTGTTCTTGCATATATAATATCATCGTTAGTGGGGTTTGACTGAGCTGGAGCACAGGTATGTTTCCTTACTTCATTTCGGGTTTTGAATCTTGGACTCTGTAGCCTATATCTACCATGATTAGTTCCTGTAGTTCTATACTAGTACATTCGATATCCTACTCCTTTGTTATTTCTTAGTTTTACTGGTTCTTTTACAATTTGTTTACTATTATCTACCTGTTTTACTTCCTCGCTTTATTACTCGTATTTTATTTTAAGCCAGTCGACCGATGATGTCTATGGGTTACCTTATTTGGTACTCATGCTGCACTTCTGTACCTTTCTCGTGGGGCAGAACTGGTAGGGGTTATTAGCTAAGCCGTGATTGTGCTGGGTAGATCTAGTTGATTTGTGGAGATTACGTTGAGCTTTATCATCTGAGCCGATCATGGTTTCCTTGACTTTGTCTTTCTTCATTCAATCCATAGCAAGCCCTGTATTGTATTATATTTTTAGAAGTTATTTGTATTCTGTATCTTTTGTGATATTCTGTATAGTAGTTCCATATTCCACTGACACCATGTTTTGGGTGTTGGGTTACAATGTTTTCCTTTTGGCCTCCGCTATTATGTATTGTTTATGGTTTCTTTTGCATTATTGGTTGCTCTGAGAGTTTATAGCCCATTGCACGTAGCTTCGGGCTATAGGGTTAGGCTATTCTATAAGAGGGTTGTAGTCGCCATCCTTACCTAAGACTTTGGGTCATAAAACAAACTGAGCATCGCTACTATTCACTTGACATAGGGTCTATGATGTATACTGCAACAGATATGAGTACTTTATATACTGAATGAACAAAGCTTGAATGAAGGTTATACATAGTATAATCATGATATAAAATGACTTCATTGGAGACTTATGGAATATCTTAAGGCCTGAGTCCATAGCACTTGTCATACTGAGAGACATAAGTGTACCACAAATGAATACTAAGCATGCAAGTGTTTAAAACTCGATGCCCTGAAATTGATGACATTGCTGAAACATAAAGTAAGCCAGACATCTAAATCATACTAAAAACTTCGTACATGAGCAGTATACCAACAAAATACATGAATTATGAGATAAATAACCTGAGGATGGAATTGATAACCTTAGAGATAAGATTGAAACTACTAAGCTGAAATTGTTCCTCTTTATTCTGATACTTGAGCATGCATATGAATAAAATGAAGGGCATGAGCATATTTCATCATCATGATGCCACCATGCAATACATGAGTATGATGGCATGATAACTAAAATTTGAGGAATTCTTAGGAAATTACTCCCGTGTCCTCAAAAATAAACTTTGCAGCAAATCGTACCTTAGGAAAAAAATCCCGTGCAGCGAGGCTAACTTTGTTAGTTATGCCTTATGTCGCAAGTTTTATCGCGACCCCTTTCCAGTGAGCCTCCATAATAAGTACCATAGTTTAAGGCTCACTTGTAATCTATATCTTCACTCTGTCATCTCCACCTTATTAAGGCCAATATTCAAAATTTGTCTATCCATATCCCAAACTAGGCTAAGCTCACTTTACAATACATAGTTCAGGCATCACTAAATGCATTACTCTTCAATTCTCTCACTATAAGATTGTACCTACATATCCTAAAACTCTCCCTTAAACTTCTCTCTAGGTTACTTCTTTATGGGGTACTTATATTACTTTATCTTCTTACCTCTAAGATCATCATTAAGCACCTTATACACCGATTGGCACTCAAAATCACTTTTTGTAACACTTAACTGTCTTGTCTTCTTATCTTAGTTTACTAAAATCATACCTCTAAATTCATGTCCACCAGGCTAGCAGGAACAACAACTAGGATAAAAGACTCCAAAGTTGACTATTTATAACCTTTTCAATTTAAACTCTTTAAAATACCATGTACAAACATGACCATCACTCTTCACACAAGGAAACCCAAGTATACTAAGCTATAGCCACATGTAACACTTTTACCTTATAATCTCGTATAATAATAAACTACCTCATACATATATCTATAGGTATATGACTCAGGCTACTAACTTAGTCAATCATTATTTCAAATCTATTTTTTGCTATTCTTCGAACTTCAAACTTAAACTTCTAACACTAGGTCATTCTACTGCGTAACCACTCTATACTCCCTCCTTACATGTCTTACCTATAGAAGGAATAGAAAAGGGATCTAAAGATAGATCATACTAATGGCATGAGTTTTGGATAAGGAAATGGGCTTTTGGATAAACAAACATGAATACACATGTACACTACAATACCAAGCATTTCATGCCTGACTCTACACCCTAGACACGGTACATGAAACCATGAGTGGCTCCAAGATAACCCTTGTACCTTCATAGCATATAAAACCTGGACTAAAAAGTAATGCAGAAGATGATACATGGTCTAACTTTACAACATGAATAAATTAATAAAAATAATACTATAACTTCTAAATACATATTTAAAATGAAATATAAATCTAAATGACTATATAGGAAGCCTCTACTAATACTAATGAGTAGCTGGGACCAACCCCAAGAATAGTCTAAATAACTGAAAATTAAATAACATAAGCAGGGAACTCTAGATATATCACCCTCAAAGAATGAGGACTCATCATCTGCCGACTGAAATCTACTAACACTTATTATCCATGAAGCTGAGAGGATGTAGGAATAGAGTATGTGTCAGCACTTTGAAGGTACTGGTACGTGAGTTTATTCATTGACTTTCAGAAAGCAACATAGCTAACTATAAAAAATAGAATACATATAAGACATATTGATATAAAAGTAGTAAAATATGCATAAGCTGAGACTGACATTATAAATCTAGTATTGAGTTGTGAACTTGAATATGCATAAAAATTAATACTGGAGAATTAGGTGCTTTAAGTAAAACATGTAAAGTCGTACAGAATTATACTTAGATGAACTGAATACATGAAAATAAAACTAAGTTTCAATGACCCACAGTATTATCTTAAAACATACTAACTTAATATCATAATAAATGAATATAGTCATATCTAATGTAAACTAATAAGTCATACAATATATTTAGTCATACTGTAAAACTGAAGGTCTAACATAAGTGGGAGTTTATTCTTACTGATATCAACCATGAGATCATTCATGGCGGTTAGTGTGCTAGCTCCTACACTGAGGAAAGTATTCCTAACAAGCCAAAGTTAGAACCACAAGTAGGGATCCAAAATACTATGCCATAGATGGGTAACATGAAAACCAACGCTAGCTACGTTGTTAAGGAACTTTAATTATTTGAACGTTGTATTCTCTCAGTGCTAAATAATACTACCAAATAATATATTTCTACTCATAAGATAGGGATAATATATATCCAATCATAAAAATTTTAAGGATCAAAGAATTCTAATTCAGTGAGCATGAGCAGTGAGCGTGAACACATTCAAGGGATGCATAGAATTCTTACATGAATCATAAGAGATGAATAGAGTAGTTAAGGATTATAATTTACCTCAAGGTAACTCTTACTCTACTACAACACGGGATTGACAACCAACTAGTAAGGAAAGCAAAGAATCTATTGTAAATTTGAATGGTTTTCTCCGAAACATGAACTTAGACTTAGACATAAGCCTCATCTTAAAAAAAACAAGATATAAAACATAAGGTTATTGAATACTAATTGAGAACATGACTACCGATGGCTCAAGTGATAAGATCTATACATTTCAAACATGGAGAAACTTCCAAAAGTCTCTTCCTTGTATGAAAACTATACCTTATTCTTTGCATTCTATAACTCTCGCAGTGGTACATATAACTGATGGAGCTCAAATATAATTCCATTTTTTCTATTTTCAAGCTCATCTTTGTGGTATAAGGGACTACATGTAATATGATCATGCTAGCCTAAGCCAATGATTCAATATTCTATATCAACAAGAACATTTCTTTTTATTATACCTAAGATCGACTAAAATGTTGCTCCAATCAAAGAGTTACAACTCACACAATGCAATTTCCACACCCTTATCAACATGAAATTAAAGCTTAATGCTATAACCTCTTAATATACTTCATTAAGTCAAAGTTATCTAGGGATTTTCTCAAGCATAACTAAAGTCAATAATATTGATATGCCTGTATCGAGAGACATCGAACAATCTCATAAACTTATGAAACATAATAGGACGTCACCTCATGCTTTCCTTATGCTTGATAACTTAGGTGATACAAACACAATGGAGTTTCTATTTACTGAGTACCGGTGTATCCCGTATTATTTTTCACCTAGCTTCTTTCACTATCATCTACCTCATCATAAATGAGATCACTGGAAGGGATAAAACATAAACATAAACTTGAGATGTTATAGAAAATAGTCTAGATTTTGATAATGAACAAGGGTTTAGCTGAGCATCACCACTGAAGGGATACTGTTCACTTGATATAGGGTCTTTGAAGTAAATTGCAACAAACATGAGTACTTTATATACTGAATGAACAAAGCTTGAATAGAGGTTATACTAAACATAATCCTGATAGATAATGACTTCATTAGCAACTTATGGAATATCTTAAGGCCTAAGTCCATAGGACTTGCCATACTGAGAGAAATAAGTGTACCATAAATGAATACGAAGTCATGAAAGTGTTTCAAAATTGAGGCCATGAAATAGATGATATAGCTGAAATATAATGTAAGCCAGACATCTAAATCATACTAAAAACATCATACATAATCCATAAGAGAACCGAATATATAAAGCATGAGATAAATAACCTAAGGTTGGAATTCATAACATTAAAGATAAGATTGAAAGTACTAAGCTAAAATTGTTCCTCTTTATTATGATATCTGAGCATGAATATGAACAAGAATGAAGGGAATGAGCATATTTCATGGTCATGATGCCACTATGCATTACATTATTAAGATGGCATAATAACTAAATTTGAGGAGTTCTTGGAAAGTTACTCTCGTGCCCTTAAAAATAAAGTTTGAAGAAAATCGTACCTAGGGACTAAAGCTCATGTCGTATGGATAACTTGGTTATTTATGCCTCGTTTCATGACACTTATTATGACCCATGTCCTGAGAGCCTCTTAATAAGTATCGTGGCACAAGGCTCACTTGATCAGTGTTACCTTACGATGTGAGTTTAACGTTATAACATAAACCTAGTGCAATAGGATCCCTTTCCCTAGTAGATATTTCACTTAGACTTTCATACATGAAACCTAAATCCTTTTTATATAATGCATGGGTCAAATTCTCACCCTAAAGTTTTTCATCTAATTCGTGAGACCTAATTTATTTCTTCACTTTGTTAGCTCCCCCTTATTTAGGCCAATATTCTAAATATGTGTACCTATTCCATATCCAAACTAGGATAAGTTCACTTTACTATACATGGTTTAGGCATCACTAATTGCATGACTCTTAAATTCTCTCACTAGAAGACTTTATCTCACAGGTTCAAAGAGTAGTTGTGTGATAGTTTAGAATGATTCATTGTATTCTTTTTGGTTGAGGTGAAATAAAAGAACGATAAAGATCTTGTTTCACACCATCTAATGATTATTTACCACAAGTAGAAGGTGGAATCCTTCTCACAAGGGAGCTATGTATGCTTCACTACTAGGTGATTATGGGTGTATTTCCTCACCCTACGCCACATTGCACCCATGTTTAGGACATTTTTTAGCAAAATTACTAGTATATATAGACCTTTTTAGCCATATTTTGTGTGAAAACATCTAACTAATGTGATTGTGGAGGTGGAAAGAAGACTTTCAGATGAGTACTTCGGTTAACAAAGAAACACTGGATATAAAAGCAAGGATTGAGCAAAAATTGAGCATAGTTCACTCTATTATGTGATGTTGAGCCAAGACCAAGCAATCTAAGGTGTGATGCGCAAAAGCAGAGGAAACTTCATTGGAAAGTTGTGCTCTAAGATGTGTGACGTGCAGGTAACATTATGTGATGCAGTGTGCAATACGGTAGATAGTGTGTAAAGCAACAGTTTAAAAAATTAGGATTACACGTATGGGCTTTTATGTATTGAGATCATGGGACTATAAGTACATCTTTAGTACTTTTATTTAGGGATTATCACTCATTTTTTAAGGAGGTACATCTCTTGGTTATTTGATTTAAACATAGATGACAAAAATACTTGGCTATTGATTTTTACTATTCAAGTATCATGATCGTCCAATAAGAAGGGTTTCAATTTTTTCAAATGAACAATTTGAAGACCATTGTTATACACAATTAGTACTTATTTATAATAAGCATTCTTATATTGATTCTTCTTTGAATATACATATCTTCATTGAAATAATGAGTAGATAAGTACCACAATTAGGGTTGTGGGAACCATAATGGATTAACAAAGTAGGTTAAAGTACTTAGGTGAAACTTAAATAATGTGAATTCATGTATTATTATTTTCTATGTTTTGATTTCCTTCTTATAGATGCAAATGTTAAGAAATCATATAGGGTTAGATAATATGTGAAGGAATAACCATAGAGATTGGAAGTTTTTATTTAATTAACATAAGCTCGAGAGGGAATTGTAAATTTAAGATAAAGAACAAGGAATAGTATAGGCTCTCTTTGAGATCGGGAGGAGATGAGTGCATAGTCATTTAATAGGGATTGGAAGCACTTTAGTGAACGTAAATGGTTAGATTTTGCATGGATATCATCACGATAGATCACTAGTGCACAACATCAACGAAGTTAAGATATCATGGGGAACATAGTCCTGTGTCTTCATCCATTAATTAAAACTTTACTACTATCTTATTATTATTTCTATTACAACAAATTATAAAATAAACCCCAACCCACCCCTATTTACTTTATGAAATTCTTTGGAGATATTGTCTACAACTATTACTAAGTGCTAGTAAGTCGATTTCCACCACATTCTATATGTTATCTACCCCAAACTTGGTTTGGTTTTATGTGTTTTTTTATTTATTCACATTCATATCATCTTTTTTTTAGTGTGTGTGTTTTGCTTGTGTATGACATATTAACTAGGTAGCTTAAATTAGTTGAGTTGGTGTATTCTCTAATTTTCTTATGATCATATTCTCAATGGTACCCAATTATTTTTTGGTATTTTTCTGCGTTCCTCGGCTTCTGTTGAAATGACATGACTTTCTAGGTAGGATTTTGTATATTGATTTGTGTTTTAGTAATAGAATGGATTTTACCGATAATGGATGGATGGAGACCATTGAGGGAAGATTAGTCATAAGAGTGTCACATATGTAGCCTACACCCTAGACATAATACGATGCTTGAAACCCCAAGTTGATCCAAGATAACCCTTGTCCTCTCATAACACATAAACCATGTATTGAAAAGTAATGAGGAAGATGATACATAGGCTAACTTTAACAACATGAATAACTAATAAGAGGAATATGTGACTAGTAAATACATTATTTTAAAATGGAATACAACTTCTTACAGAATGTCTATGAAGCCTCTACTGATACTAATGAATTATTTGGACCAGCTCCAAGAATACTCTATATAGTTGGAATAAAAAATAACATAAGCTGGAAACTCTGGATACATCTCCCTCGGAGAATAAGGACTCATCATCTATCGATTGGAATCTATTGGCACTTACTATCCATGAGGCTAAGAAGAATACCTAAATCTATAGTGTGAATATAGGCATAGAGTATGTGTTAGTACTTTGAAGGTACTGCTAAGTCAGTTTATGCAATGATTTTCAGAAAGCAATATAACTAAATATAGGAGATAGATACATTTCTAAAATCTAGATATGTGAGTAGTTAAATATGAATAAGTTAAGACTAACATCATAAATCTAGTATTGAGTTGTGGGCTATATCATGCATAAACATTTATATTGGAGAACAATGACTTTTTACGTAAAACATGTAAAGTCGTATAGAAATGATACATAGTTGAACTGAATACGTGATTATAAAATTAGGTTGTAATGACCCACATTTTTATCTATAAACATGCTTGAAAACTAAATATCATAATAAAATAAAAATAGTGTAATCTATTGTAAACTAGTGAATCATGCAACATTTTTAAGCATACTATAACACTGAAGGTTGAACATAATCAAGAGTTTCTTCTAGCCAACATCAACCATGAGAGCATGCATGGAGTTCGGTGTTCTAGACTTTGTACTGAAAAAGAAGGGTCCTAACCTACAATAGTTATAACTATAACTAGATATAAAAAAATACATAGATGTGTAATGACCGTCGAGATCATTTTTGCATTATCATATTTTTTGTATGTAGAGCGTTCCTATAACTTCCCTAAATTGCTCATGACTTGCTGCGATCGATAGGTTGGGGCCTAATGTTTTCTAGTTTGATTCCTTCTTAATTATGTCTTCTTTTAGGTGTACTCTGCTTATACAAGCTCGGATCACCTTTTCATCGCTTTCCTTGGGTTCAGAATACGAATCACTTGAAGATTTCATATATGGATTATCAAAATCAAATTATGTTTCCATTCAGGGTATTTTTTGAAGTTTTCCAATAATTCTGAAAGAAAAGTTCCACGGTGACTGATTTATTGACCAGGTGACCGCTAAATCGGTAGACGATAAATGATCCAAATGAACTATTTACTAGTGGCTATTAAATCGTCCAAATAACTGATTTATCAGTTAGTTAGTGGGCCATATATATTTGTTTAAAAAATGAATATTCATTGTCTTTTCCCGATTTTTCTCCTATGTTGGTTTCTTTGGAGCTTCATAAAGCTCCTTTGGGGGTCCTACTTGAAGATTTAATATGTAGAAACTCATTATGGTGGTTCTACGATCATTTCTACCGGGTATTCATCATTTTCTATATATATATACACTTTTTGGGCCAGCTCGGGTATTCATCATTTTCTTCAAACTGGTTATTAGCATAGTATATGCATGGTATAGTGCCAGCTCGGGGTTGGGATTATTAATAGGGCCCTGATATTCTCATTCTTTAGTCCTATTTCTACTTAGTTGGCTTGTAGCTTAACTACTTATCATGGGGCTATATCACCAGACTATCGTGTTCAATACCAACTCTAGAACTTAGAATG
>JBDJHY011060796.1:0-14161 GCA_039654485.1 Withania somnifera
ACGGACTACAGGGTTTGGTTCTCCTATTGGGTGGATAGTAGGTGCCATCATGACTCCGAGAAGTCGGGTCGTGACATTTAGGCCTTATGCTTACCAAATATCCATAATTTGGCATAAATTGCAAATGGAATTCCAGGCTCATTTTGAATGAGAGTTAACTTTTGTCAACAAGTACTTTATTTTAGATCTAAAACATGCAATTTGAGATCTTTCCCAACCAATCCACTAGGGATCCAAACTACCGATTCCAGCAAGTCATAAATGATTTGGGGGCCACTACTGAAACTATCTAGAATAAAGAACATCATGTATTTATCATAAATGACCATGAGGTTCATTACACTTAAGGTATCTCTTAGTTCCTTAACTTCCGAACCTACCTATCTAATATAATCCCAGGCTCATCCTTAAATGTCAAATCTTTTTCTAAGCTCCCTGAATCCCACTATACGATCTATAACTCATCAGAAATATACTTATGTAGCATCAAAACATGAAAGACTGGATGCACAACTAATAAACCAGGTGGAAATGCTAACTGGTAATACACCTATCCCTTTCACTCAAGAATCTCAAAAGGTCCAATGAGTCTAGCATTATTCTTGCCTTTTATCCCAAATAACATTACTCCCTTCATGGGTGACACCTTCAACCACACTCTATCACCCTCCATGATATCCAAGTCCCAACATTCTATCAGCATAACTCTTTTTCCTAAGTTTGAGTCATAAGAAGCCTAGTCTAAATCAATCTAAATTTATCCATCGAGTCTCACAACAATTCTGTATCTAATGGTCTATCCTCAAAAGTTTCAAACCTCCCAATAGGAGACCTATACCTCTTATCATACAACAACTAGAAAGGAGCCATCTGAATACTTTAATAGTAACTGTTGTTATAGGAAAACTCTACAAGCTCTAGGAGTTGATCCTAATGACCTCCAATGTCGAATAACACATGATTATAGCATATTCTTCTAACACCTGAATGGTTTACTCTACTGACCATCATTCTAGGATGGAAAGTTGTGCTCATATATAATTGAGTACCCATCACATGCTACATAATACTCTAAAAGTGTGATGTGAACAAAGTACCTCAATTGAATATAATGAACATAGGGACTCCGTGTAATCAATAATCTGACTTATGCAAATTTTAGCTATCTCCAAAGAACTATACTCCACGTGAAATGATATGAAATGAGAATACTTGGTCAACTAATTAATAATCATCCAAATAAAGGCTAAACCTTTCACGCCCCAAAAACCAAATGTGATGGAACCTACCTTCTCGACCCTTATTCAGCCTAACTCACGGTGTAAGATGACACAAAGTACAATAAATAGCATAAAGTAATAACCGAAGGAAATAAGGAATAAATCTCAAATTAAATTTGGAAATTCAACTACAATTGCCCAAAACTAGGTGTCAATGTACATAACTAATTATAATGATTGATACAAAGTCTAATAACATCTTAAAGTTTTTCATAAACAAAACTCTAAGATAGAATGGAAATTACTGAGACTTTGTATGAATAGCAACTACCTCTATAAATCTCCAAGAAGCGTCTAAGTCCAAAAGGTAGAACTCATAGTTGATCCGCTACAGTACCTAAACAAGAGTGTACAAAATAAAGAGTGAGTACAAAATAACATAACTCAGCAGCATCCTCGACTGGCTAACAATAAAAATAAAATCAAACTCCTTATTTCCCAATCGATCCCCTAAAAATCCTACAACCTGCAAATAATTTATGTACAACATCCTAGAAACAACATATGAAATGAATAGAAATATTAGTTAAGATCAACAAAGATTGAGTATCTCAAAGATACTAGTGAAATAGCAATGAAGAATCATCAATAAAGTAGGCAATGGTCAGTTACACAACCATTCCATTTCACTAATAGAGTTAGGAACCAATCTGTTAGACAACCATGCCATGTCAACAATATAATTAGGCACCAGTTAATTACACAATCATGCCTATTCAATAATATGCTTAGGCACTGATCAATTACTCATCATTCCTTTTATTAATATAATTTGACACTAATCAATTACACATTTATGGATTCACACACAAAAATTCAACATTCGATTAATTTCAAGTGAGAAATCATTCCTAACTATCATGGGAATTTTACAAGTTAAGGTTTCAATTCAATAATCAAGGCCTTCCACACTAAAAAGTATATATTTGAATCCCATATACTTGTTCAAATTATCACCCCTAATAACATGATTCCAATCCAAATAACTCACCACACATTTCAAGTATGTATATGTTCAAAAATTTCACAAATATCTAATTACTCTCACTAGTTCATTCTTTTAGAGTCCACAAGGTAGATAATGTTAATCCCGAAACACTAAAAATCACCCCAAGTCACAAGTAAATTATCAAGCAAAGTTAACACTTTATATAAAGCCATTAAACCTCAACTTGCTTTAATTTTAAATAATATATCTATTCAAGTTTTTTCCCTTCTGAATAGCCTCATATAAAGAGGAATCTATTAACCCATACAATAAATATAAGAATTACATACTAATCAACTCCTAAAACCAAATAACCAAGATTTATGCAACAAAAAAAAAACATCTAGGTCTCATGGAGTCAAGAACGAATTTTGATTGTAAAATAGTATTACCCATGACTATGGGATGTTAAATATTAAGTTTCATAAAAAATTCAACTCTATTTCATTGAAAAGATCTTAGGTTTTAACCATTTTTAAGTTCAACAATTAACCCATTATTTTAGGCATCAAAACCATGAAATTATTGATGGAAATCATGTTAAAGTGATGATAAATAGATGAAAAAATGATTAAGGAACATAACTAAGTGAGAACATTTGAAAACCTTGATATATCTTGCAAAATTAATGGTTTTATGGTGAGTTTGCATGAGAGAATCAGCAAAAAGACATGAGCATTCTGTTTTAAAAATCACTTAGTTACCCAGTCCCTTACCGCAATCACAGACCTCCCCCGTGAATGCAGAGGTCAAATAGTTCAACAATCATCGTAATTGAGGTTAACATGATGCAATTGATGAGAGTGAAATGGGGTCAAAAAGTTGTGATCGTGGTCAACATGTTGAGCTCGCTGAGAAGGAAAACTCAGACCGTGGAGATCGCAATCAACCTATGCAATCACGTTAATTACCTGGGGGTAGCAGACAGTACTATTTTGATAGCAATTCAAGGGAACAACTCTAACATAAAATGGACCCCCATAATTAACTTAGAACTCCGCGAAATGAAAATATACTATTTTCAAAGTTCAAGGCTCAATAGAACCATCAAATCACATGTACGAGGTCTGCTAGACATGATACTTATTAAAAGGTTCATTTCAAACTAAAAGCCTTAAGAAGGAAAAAACACTTCTGACACTTGCATGAACAAAAGTTCCCTAATTCTAGGACAAATTCCACTCTTCGAATCTAACAGAACCATCGAATATTTTATCCCAGCATTATAAGACCAAATGTTGACTCAAGTCAACCATTTCATATATAACTCAACTTTTAGCCCGTCTAAGCATTCAAGCTCACCACGAAAGGTCTAAAATAGGAAACGAAAGTGTAACTAGACTAAATTCGACATTTTGGAGCTAATGGAACAGATGGAATTCTGATATGAGGTCAAACTCAATATTACCCTAGAGTTCCTTATTTTGAACTTAAAGGCTCACAACTAAAATTCTCAAACCTTTCAACCAAATTCATCAAGCACCCTAAACCCTAAACGACCATAAAACCACACTTAGTTTGATATAATATGGCTACGAGATGGGCAAAATAGTCAAAATACCTAGAAAAAATAAAAATAACCTTTAGGGTCATCATAAAACCACCTAAGGTGCTAGGTAAACCAACTATGAAGTCCATGGCTATGTCTTCCATCTCTTCTCTCCTGTTGGTCGAGTTACTTTGTTCCTTTCCTCGATGTAGATGCTACATAGTTGGTTCTCTTCAAATAAGGAATGGGAATCCTTTGAGATATAACTCTTGGCCTCTGGTGCTCAAACTTCACCTACTAGTAGTTGAAGCACATAGAAAAAAATCTGCGATGTCTTTCTTCATGCCATATTACCAATACTATTGGCTTAAATCATGATACCTCTTTGCTTCCCTTGGATGGATGGAATACCTTAAATTACGAGCCTTCTATGAAATTAATCTAACAAAGTCACCGAACTTAGGGACGCATATCCGATCCTAATCCTAAAGATACATTAAGAATCCAATAATACCGCCTTGGCCCCTCCCCGATACACTTTATCATGAACGGTCCTAAGACTTGCATCATCAAATTGAGTCTAAAAAATTTGCTCCATCAAAGAGGATCAGAACTCCAAATAAGCAAGGGCCTCATCATCTTTAGAAATCTTAAACCTAACCCATCTATTGGATAAACTCTAAACAGCTCTAGCCAAAGGGTGCTCCTTAACTTGAAAAGAATCCAAACAATCCATACTCAAGGACTTCCTGGTAAGGGCATTCTCCAGCATGGTGGTCTTGCTCGGATGACATTAGATAGTCATGTCATAATCCTTTAGCAACTCTTACCAATGACACTACTTAAAATTAATATCCTTCTAGCTGAAAACTTACTGAAGGCTCCTGTGATCATGAAAACCTGACAATGCACACCATGGAGATAATGCCTCCACACCTTTAACACAAATACCACCTCATCAAACTCTAATGTGAGTAAGGTAATTTTTCTCATGCACCACAAATTTCCTCAAAGCGTAGGCCACGATCTTCCTATAATACACAACATTCTCCCCAAACCAATGTTAGAAGTAACATAATACACTATGAAGCTTTCACCCTCCACGAGTAAAATCAAAATAGGAGCAAAAGTTAAAGAGACTTGAGATTTTTTAAGCTCTCCTCACACTCATCCAACCACTGAAAAACAATATTCTTTTGATTCAAAAGTGTTAATGGAGCTACAATCAAAGATAAAGCATGTACAACCCTCCAATACTACCAGATAAACCCATAAATCCTTAAATCACAATCACTAAAGTAGGCTTTACCCAATCTCACTGTAATGACCGCAAAGGCCATTTTTTCTTTTCCTGAGTAATTTAACTGTTTTCCCCTCCCTAGTCCCGTTATATCAAACTAAGAGTGATTTCATTATTGGTTTGAGTGCAGTATGTGATTTGATATAATAGTTTTATAAATTTGAGGTTTTGGAGATTGTAGGTTCAAACGAGGAACTATAAGGATCATATAGAGTTTTATACCTCTTATTAGAAACTTGTGAGTTCTACCAGCTCTAGAATATCAAGTTTGGTCTAGTTACACTCTCATTTAATATATTATACCATCTGCGGTATGTTTGAGCATTTAAATGAGATAAAGTTGAAGTTTTAAGTTATTTGGTTTACTTGGGTCAATATTTGGTCTTATAATGCTCACATAGAAAATAAAATGGTTTTGTTGGTTTAAAAATAAACCCTTATCGATTATCAGGGTCAAGAAGACCCGATACGTGTGATTTGATGGATCCGTTGATTATAGTATATCAAAAATAGTATATTTTTATATATGGTTTATTTTCATGCGATTATGAAAGAATCCTGAGGGTCCATTTGGTGTTAGTGTTTCCTTTGAAATACAGTTGATGTTGTTGTTTTGTGTATCCCCCAGACAACAGTGAGCAAAACAAGACATATTTCGTCATGCAAACTCACCTAAATCCCAATTTTGAGAGAACTTGATCAAAGATTTTTGAAGGCATCACTTGGTTAAGTTCCATAATAATTATTTCATCAATTTATTATTTTTCATATGGCGGCTAGAGTTGGGAGAATGAAAATAATGTGACATGATGAAATTGTTGACTTGCATGCATAGTTGGTTGTGTTGTGAATTATGGAATTTATTCATCTAAGGAAAAAATGTTCTTTGGTGTAGAATTCGGGGTTTAAATTATATTTTATTGGTAAATTGCCCTCGATAAATTATTGGTCACTTGAAATGTTAGATACAAAGTGGAGATAATGATTAGGCTTGAATTTTGGGGTATAAAGCCATACTATCTCATTGTTTTAGCTGATGCTAAATAGCATGTTTGGCCTTCTTGTTATGGAATAATACTTGCTGAAATTGTTATGTAGATTTAGTATTATTTGATATGTAGTAACATGTTCACCTTGCTGTTTTTTTCCTATCTTTTTTCATTACTTAAGAGCGGTAACTCGTTCACACTATCTTTTTTCATTACTTAAGTGCGGTAACTCGTTCATACAACCTTTATTTAATGACTAATGTATGGTAACTTATTCACACTATAGTTATTCATTACCTAAGAGTCGCATCTCATTTGCACTATCTGTATTCATTAATTAATGTGTGGTAACCCATTCACAATATCTCTATTCATTATTTAATGTGGCAACTTGATTAGTTTATTAATAGTCTTTTATGGTAACTTGTTCAATTTATTCCCAGCTATGACTAGGTGTGGTAACTTTCTCACTCTTTGATACCTGTTATGGTAACCTCTTCATAACGCAAATTCTATTTACACTTTGATCCTAATTGAGGACTTGTGGAGGAACTGGGATTATAGCTACTTCATTGATATCTTTAAAGTGATATTAGGTAACAAAGGGGAAGTAATTGGAGATTATGTATAACCGTGAGATTGTTAGACATTGTTTGGGCTATTGTATAGATTGTAAGTTGTTGTTGGGGTACTATATAACTATTTTCAAGTTGTAGTATTTGGAGGACCGATTGGGTTATTAGGAGTTATTATCTTCTCTTTATAGTTAGCAAGCCGAGGACATTGCTAAGTACCATTGTATTGTATGCACTCTTGCTTTTTCTACACTTTTATGAAAGTTCTAGGCCTAGCATTAAGTGATTGTTTCCTCTTATTGGTCCAAACTTCATCCATATATCTTTAGTTAGCTTCTATACAGCTGTCCTAAGATATCTACTATCTTGTAATTTTATATATCTTTACTTATTGAAGATATTTACAGACTTGAGACTTGTAAACTTTAGTTTAGCAGCTATATACAGTGACACCTAGTTTTGGGGATTAATAGAAGACTTCCACATTTTCTATTTGTGTATTTACTTTTTTATGTTTTTTTTTATTATTCACCTTAGTATTCATGAATTAGGCTAACCTACGGGGTTGGAAAGTAGGTTCCATCACGTATGGGTTTTGGGCCATGACAACTTGGTATCAGAGCCCTAGATTTATAGGTCCCACTGTACATAAGCCAGTAGTAGCAGATTCTTGTGGATCAATATGGATACATTGGTACCTATCCTCATGAGGCTATGAAACATTCGCAAAATATCTATTCATTCCTTAAATTCTATCTCTTGTTGTCTTTTCTCGTATGTTGAGTCTTTGTTTGTTTTACTTAACAGACGATAAGGACCGAAACTACTATTAATAAGGTTGATGAGAATGTGTTTTATCCAGATACCAGGGGTCGGGCCAAAGAGAGAGGACAAGGTAGATCCCAAGGAAGAGTTAGAAGGGCATCCCCAGCTAGGGGTAGAGCAAAAGTGTATTCACCTGAGACCGTTGTGGATAGGGTTGAGGATAGAGCTCCGGACTATGTTACAACTCCATTATTATAGGATACCTTATTAAGGATGCTTGAAGCCCTTGAGATTTTAGCATGGGGATGTACGTCATATGGTTAGCAGACAAGGATAGGGGAAGAGGAGTCCCAGTTATGCATGAACTGGTGGGACAACTATTAGTAGTTCCAAGGAATATGGGTTAGCTACTCGTGATACAAGTTCTAGAAGACCAACCACCTATATATATGGGTCACGTGAGGCAGCACCTATTGCACACAAGGTCATGACCTTCAGAAACTAGGTATTAATGATGTAGGTATGATCATTGCTGAGATGTTTGATGACCATCAACATATTTATGATTTGTTCCGTAAGATGGACCCATCTCAGTTTCATGGTGGTTGGACGAGGACTCTAGTAAATCAAAAATACAAAAAAATGTTTTTATATTTCCAAAACTTCGGATAGGCGGAAGGATCTTCCCCTCTTAAAGAAGGGTCAAAAAGGCCAAAAGAGGAACCCATTCCCTTGTCAAATGATTCCATGTTGGTACGAGAACCTTTTCTCATAGATTCCCTTCGCCAAGTCATCACGAGCAATCCTGTCTTAGGATTCCATGTTCAGTTGACCAAAATGAGGATCCTAAATAGCATGGACAATAGGTCTTACATCTAAAGGATCCTATACCCACGACTCAATATTTCCTAGCCAAGCTACGTGAAACCCTTCATCTTTATTAAAATATAGGTGCTCGGCAGGTGGGAATAAAAAGAGAAAGAAGAAGTGTGACCCCTCCCCAAAGTATTATTTAAAGAAGGTCTTTAGGGTTGTGAGGAACATGAGAGTGAAAGAAAGAAGAAAGGAAATCCATTTATGGCAGCTTAACTTCATACATTCACAGTAGCATCTTGCCAAATGGGAGAATCAGGAACATTGGATGGTTACGGGAATCGAAGGTTAGACAAAATACTTTAGTAGAGAAAGACCAAAAAAAAGGTTTATTCCTACCCCTGAACCTTTCGGCCGAGCACAACCTCCCGAATGCTAGGTTTAAGAAACTTTATTCCACTTCAAAAGAGATTGATCTTGTAACTCAGGATGAACCTTTATCGATGGAGGAAAGGAATAGCAATGGATTCCTAAAGAGCATCCAGGAAAAGAAAGATTTAGTTGGGCTTCTCTCTTTGGGATCCTGCACCTCATCCTTTTTGTTCAATGAGCCTCTCCAAATGATGACTAGTGATAGGCGATCCTACAGAGCTTTTCAAATGAAACCTAAAATCAAACTCCCTCACTTTGTCCTTCTAATAGACTAGCTTGTACATCTTCTCTTTGGAACACATCCTTTGCTTAGGGAGTGCTCTCTCTCTTCTGTGTCAGCAATGGAAGGATAAGAGTAAGTGACACATAATTATTCCATTTGAAAGACATCTTCTATAGAAAAAAATCCTATTACGAGTAAGTAGAGAAGAAAGATCTCCAAAGATTCTTATCTCATTCTATTCCAATAGACCAACCAGTAACCAATGGAAGGGACCTCAATCATATCCTATCGAGGTCACCCCCCTCATACTCTCTCTCTAATAAAGAAGTCCTAAATTAAATCTTCTAGGAGAAGCATTATTGTTGAACAACAAGAACAACCAGGGGTTTCTGAAAGTGTTATTTTTATAGGGATTCTATTTATCATTGTAGGATCCCTTTTTAAGATCACTGTAGTTTTTTTAGGTTGGTTGGAGAATGGTTGCCTAGGGTGGGTGGTATCACTCTGTGGCCAATTTTCCTAACCATTAAAGGCCCTAGAAAATGCAAAAATAATTGACTGCTATGAAAGTATGAAAGAGAAAAAATAACGAATGAAAGTCATGGGTTATATTGGATATTAATTTGGTACAACCAACATGGTTATTCCTATTTCATTTTCTTCTTCCAAGATCTAAACTAGTGTTTAGGTCTTATTGTGGAAGAAAAAAGCAGCCCTGCCACAGTAGATAGGTTACTTCCTCTATCATTTCTAGGGAGCTCTTGGAAAAGAGACCTTAAGATAAGTTGTAAATACAAAAAGGATGAGAGGATCAGCCTATTCAGATAATTTTGAAGAAAGACTGCTGGCAGTAAATAGAGAGATTATGGAATTGAAGTCTTAGGGTAAGAAGATCCATAGCTATCCGGATATCAGTAGTTTTTATCCTAAGACAAGGTCTTGTATCTTTAGGGATAAAGGAATATTTTTTTCTTCCTTCTCCCTCATTTGATTTTCTCACTACTTGTCATGAGTTACTCTATAGTATGGGAGATATAGTGACATGGGGTAGACTAAACAGTGTTACAATATTAAGGGCCAACCCGATACTATTGGAGTTCTTACTTTGACTCTAGACCAGCTGGATCTCCTAATATGACTTGGGAGATGTTCTCCATATGTTTTGTTGATTAGTGTGGATCCCGTAGTATGAGGGAAAAACTATGTTAAGAGTATGATTAGTTGAGACAGGGGCATGATTGTTGATGACTATGTATCTCACTTCTATGAGCTTTCTAGGCATGTTTTGGCTGTCTTACCAGATGAGAAAAAGAAGATAGCAAGGGTCATGAGATTTGATATATTCTCTTTGGAATGTGGTATTCACGGCTTCTTAGAGGCTAGGGGATACTCTTCATAGTGTGATCGAGGATGTGAAGGGGTTTAAGTAGATTATTAGGGTCGTTCTTGTGACAACAGGGCCAAAAGGCCCCATCCTAATGGTTAATTTTCTAGTTCCTCATCTGGAGGAAGGATTTCCTTCATCCCAATGGTCACTTTCATCACCAGGGTCTCTTTGAAAAAGCTATGAAGACCTCGGGTATCAATTAGATATTTCAGAGTGCCTTCAGTCTAGCTCAAATTTCATATAGTTCTTATGGGAGGGTTTCAGGCCAAGGTGGCCATATTGGGTGTCATGTTTCATTGCGGAGTTTATCTTGTAGGAGGAATTGTCCTCATCGAGTAAGGAGTGAGTGTAGGTTAGATTCTCTGGCTCCTCGTGCTCCATCTAAAGCACTAGTACCTTCAGGTAAAGGTTGTGAAGGTAGTCAGATGGGTTGAGGTGCACAGATGGAAGGGTGCAAACCAGACAGGCAGGGGCTAGGGTCATGCTCTCGTTCAACCCACTAGTAGGCAATAAGAGTTCCATGTTTTTTTGGGAGGCCTGATGCTATGATCACATGTATCGTCCCAGTTTGCTCTAGGCCTATTTTAGTGTTGTTTGATCCTGGGTCTATTCACTCCTATGTTTTTGGATATTTTCTATTGGTTTTGACATGTTATATGATGTATTTCCCACCCCTTTTCATGTGTCTACTCCTTTGGGTAAGTCTTTTATGGTGGACTAGGTGTACCTATCTCTTTTAGTAATCATGTTGAGATAAGTAGACATGATCTTACATGATATGGTAGACTTTGACGTCATTTTGGGGATTTTCTTTCTCCTTACCATGCTATTTTAGATTAACATGCCAAGACTATTACATTATGTATGCCTGGCATTTTGAGGGTTAAATGGAAGGGTACATGTGGGTTGTATCCTCATAGGGTCATCTTTTTTCTTCTTGCTTGGAGGTTGATTTGGAAAGGGTGTAAGTCTTATTTTTTTTGTATAAGATGCTAGTATTGATCATTATTTCCTTAGAGTGGGTTCTGATGGTTAGAGAGTTTGTTGATGCGTTTCTAACAAACCTTCCTGGTGTCCCTCCTAATAGGGATACTGATTTGGAGTCAGGTACCAAGTCTATGTTTAAGGAGTTAAAAGAGCAGTTGCAAGACTTTCTTAAAAAGATATTTATTAATCCTACTGTGTCACCTTGGGTTCCCCAAGTCTTGTTTGTGAAGAAGAATGATGGTTCTAAGTGTATGTGTATTTACTATAGATAGTTTAATAAAGAGATAGTGAGAACATTTATCCCTTGCCTCGCATTGATTATTTGTTTGACCATCTCCATGGAACCTCCATCTTCTCTAAGATTGATTTTAGATTCAGGTACCATCAGACAAGGATACACCGTTTATATTTTGAAGGCGACTTTTTACACCAGATATGGGCATTATGATTTTTTGGTGATGTCTTTTATGCGTACTTGTAATGACTCTCATGTTCATTTATGAGAAATATGCGATGTTTAGTATTCTAGATCTTTCCAGTAGCTACTAGATCTTTCCAGTAGCTACTCGAGGTCATTTATGACTTGTTGGGATCGATATTCCGGTTTCCTTGGTGGTTCAATTGAGATTTATCTCACCTTGCCTATTTTAGATCCTAAAGATAAGTACTCATTCACTTTAGTCAACTTTGCTTCAAGACGATCTCAGAATAAAATTTCAACAGTTTTGTTAGTTCTAAAATTTCGAACAGAGTCTAGATGGACCATAAGTTCGTGTTTTGAGTTTGTGCAAAATTATGGTTTCTTTTGTCTAAGGCCTTAATAGGATCTTAGGTGGTGTTTTAGTTTTTGGAGTGTAGGAATTGAATTTTGAGTTACGGGTGTGCGTGCATACTTTTTTTGCATAAATTGGACCCTGAACGTATCGACTAGTGTTAGGAGTCTTTTTCTCTTAGAATTTTTTGCATTCAAATCCTATATCTAGTGCAGGTGAGTTATTCTTTGTGATAGATATTCTCCAAGATTTTCTTCAATGGGATCGCATAACTAAACCACGCGATCACAAAATGTTGTTCTAGTTATTCAGCGCAATTGTGATGCTTGTTTATACGATCGTGATGTACTCCTACTGTCTCCTTTACCGAGATCGTATTCTCTTACCAACACAATTGTGAAGCATTAAATGTTCCATATTCATCGCAATCGCGATGTATTCTTCCACTATTGCAATGGACAAAATCATTACTCTACACGATCGCGACATAATTTCACGTGATCATGAAGAGTAAGTACCTTGAGTTATAAATATTTCCTTCACATTTCAATCTGGTTTTGGGAAAAAATCATCCAAAGAGTTCATCAAACATTGATCAAAGGTTCCCCAAAGTTTCCCCTTTGATTTCCCCGATATTGGTAAGTCTTCTTCCCCATTTTATTTCTTGGAAGATGAAGCTTTGCTCCATTAATGCCCCTAATTGTGAAAACTTAAAATTCTTAAATTTATTCGTATATTATTGGATAACTTATTGTCCCTTGATTTTATTTCACTCTGTAGTGTAGTTTCTTTGTTGAATATCCACATTTAATTCCATAAAGGTTGAATCTTTGGCCATTTTTAATCAATTCAGTACTAGGCTCCTTTAAAGCTCGTGCTACACTTGAATTTTTCTCATATTTCGAGCACGAGTTCCAATTGATGCTTGGAACCCCATTGTGAAGTCTGTTTTTGATCCCAACAAAGGCATACTAAGGGCCCATTTTAGGCCAGTTAAGCCCGATTTTTGACCCATTTCATAACTTAAAATTATTTATATTGTTATACTTGTATTTATCCCTAGATTATTAATTCCTAAGTTTTAGAGTCGTTGGAGATTGTTTGCTACTAGGCGGGTTGACATTTGGATTTGTAGCACATTATTTTTTAGATGACAGGTAGGCTCCGTAGGGTTATCTCTCGAAATATAGCTTTTATAATTATATTAAATAGTATTTCTGTTCTGGGTTTCTAAGTTGTAACTATGTACTTATATTGCTTCTTTGTTCCGTCCTTCATTTCTTCTCTATATTGGCACTCGGTGAAGTATGATGCCTGTGACTTTGAATTAGCCTTGTGGTGGCTTTAAGGTGACTTTGGAAGTAGTAAAATGTTGATGGGTGGGTTGGTTTTGGGTTTTTCCCTTGGGTTTGTTGTATTGTGCTGCTAGTTTTATCTTAGTTGCTCCTGTACAGGGCATAGGTTCTCTATAAATATAGAATGTATTGATATGTTGCGCATTCATTCTCTGAGAGGTTAAGCCACAGGATCCATTTGAGAGGGCATTAGGGCTATAAGCTATATCACCACTTGATTTTGATGCCATGGAGGCTAGATATTGATAATGAGGATCATAATGGATAATGACACATTAAATGATAACTTGGGATATGCTGATAATAATCTAGACATTAAACGTTTTAGACTCGCTAGTGTACCGAGCACCCGATATCACTATTTTCACTTGTATTAGTCCAAGCTTCACATCCTGGCACCGAGAAATATCATTTGATAAATTATTGTTGGGATTTGAGTTCGACTATGTTCGAAAGTGAGTACAACTCCTAGTATTTGAGTCCACCATCGTACGACAGGAAGTATAGCTTTTAGATACTTATCAATCCTATTGGTACGAAAGTTTTGATGATGTTTTTTCCCTTGAGAACTTTGATGAAACCATGATATTGAGGCATTAAATGCCATGACTTGCTGAGTACGACTTGATGAAACTATTGTGATGAGGCATTGGATGCCAGAATATAAGACCCTTGAGGCTCGGTGACTTGGGAAGTAAGATTATGATGACATTAAAGATTGTATATGTTGGGCATACCTCCATGGACCTTGACTCTGGGATATATTATTACCGTAGGGGGTTACAGGATGGAGTAGAGATATACA
>JBDJHY011061012.1:0-14161 GCA_039654485.1 Withania somnifera
ACCACCCTGGGCTCTGTTTTGCAGGTAATAACTATGGTTTTTACATATCGGACGGAGCATTGTACGTTGGGAGATTGATAAGAATTTGCGACTTATCACCTATATTCAAGGATATGCTGAAATTCGTGTACAATGTGTGGAATTTTTTGAAGCACCAACTGTATACTTGCATGAAGAAGGATCTTTCACCTTACTGTTCGACGAAATGGAGAACAAAGATATGGTAATGGAGGAAGGACCCTACACATTCAATAATAAACCTACGATTTTACAAGAACGGGAGAACGACTTTATATTTCAAAAAGAGATGATCAGAATTGTCCACTGTGGGTGAAGTTTCCTGGTTTACCAGTGTACTACCGAGCTAGGGAGAATCTAGGAAGATTTGCAAGTTACATTAGAAGACCAACTTATACAGACAGGATGACAATGGAAGTTGAAAGAATTGCCTAAGTAGGGATTTTGATTGAAATTGATATCACACAAGATCTACCACATTAACCTTTTATTGAAAAGGTCGATGGTTTAGTGATGTCACAAAGAACTGAATATGAATGGAAATCTGAGTTTTTCCAAACATGTATGATGATAGGGCATAAGGAGGGGGAATGTCACAAGAAAAAACAAGAGAAAACAACAAAGATGGAGGAAACCAATGCCTAAGAACTGGATTGCAATACCAAAACATAATGAAACATACCACAAGGTAAAGGGAAGAACGTTGGGATAAAAATATTATAAAAATAGAAGAGGAAGAGGAAGGGAGAGGTTTGATAGATAGAGGCACACAGCAAGGAAAAGAGAAGGAGATACCTTTCCAGGAGGTAGGATCAAGAGAAAGGAATAAACAAGGTACAGGAGTGCATATAAAAGATTTACAGAAACCAGAGTACTAATAAATTTGAAGTATTGAAAGAACAAAAAGGGGAGGAAACTAGGAAACTCAATAGGGCTAAAGCACCTAATTTACACCAATCTAAGTGATCCTCAGTTCATGGAACATAAGAGGGATGAACAAGCCCTATAAACAGAAAGTGTTGAAGAACTTTCTGCTAAATTACAAGATTGGGTTCGTGGGATGCACTGAAACAAAATTACAATCCCAGAATATTGACAAAATCAAGAAGAAATTCTGAAAAGAATGGAGATTACATGCTGAATTTCCTACTATACTAAATTGTAGAATATGGATCTTATGGCACTGTGATAAAGTAGATGTTCAGGTCCTAAGAAGCACAACACAAATATTACACTGCAGAATACAAGATAAAGATTCTCTAATACTACATGTTTGATATGAGTGATGTATGGCTTTAATACAGCAGTTGCAAGAGTAGAATTATGGGATTCACTAAGAAGGGTGAGTACTAGTAATGAGGCTTAGTTACTAATAGGAGACTTTAATGCCATTTTATCACATGAGGACAGAAGGGGAACCAGTTGAAATCCAGGAGATAGTGGAATTTCATAACTGCATTAATTATATAGAAGTAGGACAACTGCTACGAAGAGGGAGACAATACTCTTGGAGAAACTAGAGGAATGTTGAGGCTAGGATTTACTCTCATACAGATTGGGTGTTTGGTAATGCAGTCTGGATGATGAAGCATGGGAATGTAGAAGCTAAATATCTAGAACTAGGATGCTATGATCACACTTGTATTGTAATAAGAGTGATCTCAGATCAAGTTTTGGCAAGGAAACCTTTTAGGTTGTTGAATGTAGTTAATGAACACAATGAATGTAAAGAAAAATGGAAGACATTTGGAGTCAGCAGATGAATGGTTATACTATGTTTAGAGTTTTGACCAAACTAAAAAGGATTATAGGCCATGCTAAGCAAGTGCGGAGAGAACACTCAATCATAGAGAAAAAGATTTGCAGCCTCAGGCGAAGATTATAACAGGTCCAGGAGAAGATTACTGAATATCTATTTAATCAAAACCTGATAAATGATGAAAGGGAACTGGTGCTAAATATAGAGAAATGGAAAGACATAAATGAGAGGATGTTGAAACAAAGATCAAGAACTACCTGGATCAAACATGGAGATAGGAACTTAAAGTATTTATTTTCATTCTTAAAGGACAGACATGCTAGAAACAAGATTAGATCAATCTATACAGAACAAGGACAAC
This sequence comes from Withania somnifera, assembly GCA_039654485.1. Lineage (NCBI taxonomy): Eukaryota > Viridiplantae > Streptophyta > Magnoliopsida > Solanales > Solanaceae > Withania > Withania somnifera. Next base: position 2,139 of record JBDJHY011061012.1, read on the forward strand.
AACTAACAGATCCTGAGGAGGTGCAGAAGGAATTTATAGAGTTTTTCAAAAGGTTGTTGGGTTAGGCTGCACAAACACTTCCTTGTCTCAACATCAACATATCCAGGGATGGTCCATGCTTATCTATAATACAACAACAAGAATTGTTACAACCTATGACAACAAAGGACATTTTGAAGGAACTGAAGGATTTACCACTGGACAAAGCACCTGAAATAGATGGATACAATGCAGAATTCCTTAAATCTCACTGAAATACCATAGGGGAGGAGGTTACAAAAAGGATACTATAATTCTTTGCAAATGATAAATTGTTGAAGAGCCTGAATATAATCATAATGACTACAATTCCTAAGGTGACTTTCCTAACTTATGTAAAAAAAAAGATAGACCTATTTCATGTTGCACAACAATTTACAAGATGATTTCAAAGATTTTAACTGAAAAACTAAAATTGGTGGTGAATGATATAGTAAGCAAATCCCAGTCTTCATTTATCAAAGGGAGGAACATCCTTGATAATTTCATTATAGCACATGAACTGGTGAAAGGCTATAATAAAAAGGAATTTCTCCAAGATGTACCATAAAGGTGGATATTAGGAAAGCCTATGACTTTGTGGAATGGACCTTTTTGAGAATGTTAGTGCTAGAGTTTGGGCTCCCTATGTAGCTTGTGAAGCTCATGATGGAATATATCACAACTGTACAATACTCAATTTCGATCAATGGAGGCTTGACAACTACCTTCCAAGCAAAAAAAGTATTAAAGCAGGGTAACTCTGTATCACCCTATCTAATTTTACTAGTAATGGAATATCTACATAGAAATCTGCATCAGTTAAGGCATGAACCACAATTCAATTATCATCCTAGATATGAGAAAAATGGAACTCATTCACATTTTCTTTGCTAATGATTTATTGATGAGTTGTAGAGAATACTAGGAATCAGTGCATCTTTTGTCAATACTTTTAAGCATTTCTCTGATATATCGGGCTCACAAGCGAACATGGATAAAAGTTCTATCTAATAGTGTGCACATGAAACAAGCAGGAAGCTAACAATACAACAATGTTTACCACTGGTGGAGAAGATATTAGCAAAGGTGGGATGCTGTTCTTCAAACTTTCTATCCTACAATGGAAGATTTCAATTGGTGAAGAGTGTATTGTTTGAGATGCAAAAATATTGGAAAAATATTTTTACTTTCCCAGAAAGATCCTCAAAATGGTAACAGCGGTGTGTAGAAATTTTCTCTGGACAGGGAAAAGAAGTGGTTCAAGAAAAAGGCTAGTGGATGGGAAAAGGTTGCAAACCTAAGGCAGTTAGTGGACTAAATGTGACTGACATGGAAATATGGAATAAAGCAGCAATTGCAAAGCTGATGTAGGCAGTAGAGAAAAGGAAGGATGAACTAGGTGATTCGGTACACACATTCTACATAAAGAACAATGATTTGGCTACTATGGAGACTCCTAAGCTAGCTTGTTGGCTGATTAGAAAGATTATGGATGCCAAGTGGTGGATGTAGAATAAAGGAGGGTAAAATGTAGAAGTGAGTATAAGGAAAAACTATGTTTCTATGAGATCAACAATTCAGAAAAGTGGAATAGAGAAAACTGGTGCGTATTAAAGGCTTAATACCAAGACATCAATTCATTATTTGGCTGGCTTTACTGAGGAAATTAAACACTGTTGATAGAGTCTTGAAGTGGGTAATACATATCCAAACTGATTGTGCATTATGTTGTAGAAATGAGGAAGAAAGCTTTTATCACCTTTACTTTTTATGCTCATTCTCCAACTCAATTTGGTTTGCTATACTAAGGTGGTTGGGATGCAACAGGAAGATAGGGAACTCGGACCAAGAGGTAGCATGGATGACAAATAACACAAGGAGCAATAGACCAACAGCTGTATAAAAGGATTCTGTTTTGCAGCAGTGATTTACATGATTTGGACAGAAAAAAATAATAAAAGATTTAAAGGACAGAAATAAAGTACTAATCAAATACAAAAGGAGATAGCTATACTACTGCAATAGAATTCCAAAGACATAGAAAATGGCATCAGCACCTCGACTTGTTGAGAAGAGGACCTTAGTTGTTTATATAGAGTTAGTACTTTAGTAGTAGGGTGCCATATGAGAGGCTTTGAGTCCAAAAAGGTAGTTTGGTTTGTAATTCTGATTTGGTTGAATGAAACGTTAATAATTTCTCCAAAAAAAATAATAATAAGGCTCCATTGGGTTTTAGTTGGTATTGGAAAGTGTTGAACAATATGTATATACAAATGGAAGAATGTATGGATGGAAGGTATATCTTGACTAGTTCAGTAAAATACTCTATAACCAAAAGTTATGAGAAGCTGATAGAATAAGGTAGAAGGCTTGAGTATGCAGAGTTGATATGGACGTGAATAACGTTACCAAATCATAGGAACATCCCGTGGTTGTCAAATTCGAAGAAGCTACTACAAGAAGTAGACTGAACATGATTTAGGTGCAGTGTGAGGTATCAATTGTGTTCTGCATGAGCAAAAATGCTTAGAGGATGCTACTAAATTGCTTGCTCAGCGTGCATGAATTAGTGAACTAAGAAGTGTTGTAAATGGTTGGATAGGAATACAAGTATCATAGGGAGATTAAGCAAAAACGTTAAAGACTAAGAAAAGAATTGTGGATGAAATATATGAAGCAATGGTGTACTCAACATGACATGCAAGGAATTGGAAAATATACAGAAATGAGATGACACAGAAAAATCACACATTGAAACAAATGAAGTTCATACACCAAGAAAGAGTTGAGGCAGTGAAGGTAACAAGGATGGCTAGGAAATGTAAATATTTGATAGAAAGGATATAAACATAGATAGGCCTCATCCAAGAGTTAGTAATGATGGTGAAAAGTTTGTAATTTATTTATTTCTGGATGGTATAGGTGTAAGGGGTTATAATTTGGAAGTATTGGTAATAATATACTTACAGAATTTTGTCAAAAAAATATTTATAACTACCGTACTTCCCAAAAGAACAATTTACCAATCACATGTGTTATGTGACCTTAATTCTTTTTCTTGTATTTTGGAGGATTTATAATTTAAAATTTATGAATTTCTATAATAAGTATAAATTAAGTTAGAATGATAATAAACTTCACGATTAAATATTTATAGCAATTTATTAGAACCTTTAAAATACATATATATATATATATATATATATAGATATATTAGGTTCCCAAAAAATCTGTAGAGAGTTGGATCTTCCCCTGCCAAAATTTAATTTGTTTAAAGTTTACAACACTAATTAATATCCTGCTTTTATATACCCTTGATAAAAAAAAATTGTATCCTTCAAAATATTGTATCTAGAATCGTTAAAAGAGGCTTGGGTGTTGAGGTCAGTCCAACCCAACTCGCTATTAGGGTAGAATTATTGGGCTATAATATTTTAAGCCCCTTTGAAGTGGGCTCATAACCCAACCTGAATCACACGTCGGCCCTTAAGGCCTGACTGAGGGTTGGCTGGGCCGACTCATGGGGTAAAAAGATTGTCTAATTTAAATAAAAAATTTAAAAGAAGATTGTGAGAAAGAAGTAAAACTAAGAATAGTGATTACTAAATAAATCTTAATATCTTATAAATATTTTACTCATTTAGCGCGTTAAACACTGATAACCAGGTATATTAAGTCGCATTCATATTTGTTGTTCAATTTAAACTTAAAATTTGAGAAGAAATTGTGAAAAAAAGTAAAAGCTAGAAATAGTGATTACGAATAAGTTAGTATCTTACACGATATATTACTCATTCAATGGTAGATTCCTAATACTAAAGGTCGTAATCAGTATAACAATTACATCTGTCACAAAAATGACCAAACATTTGTTGCTAGTCGAAATTGATTGCATAACTGTATCTAAATTCAAAATGATAATGGTTTTAAGTGAGTTTAAAAATTACTAATTTTTGATATAGTTATTTGATAATGTTTAACTAATTAAATCCGTATATGGATGAAATAGGTTATAAGTTATAGTAGAATTGTGTACTTTCATATAATCATATGTTAAAAATGTTAACAAATTATAATACTTATAAGTCCAATTATAATTAGAAAAGAAAACTGTCTATAAAAAATAGATCAAAAAATGAAGCGCTGACCCGCCCTAGCTCGCAACCCATCTAGGATTGGGCTGGGATGAACATTTTAAGGCTCTTTAAAATAAAGGGGTAATCCGTCGTAACCCATCAAATTCTTTGACACACAGAGCTGAAATTGAATTGGGTCAGATCAGCCCGTTTTGACAGCTCTGACTATATTATAGCATCTAGTATATTTTCTTGGAAGTTTTTTATGAAAGTGAAAAATACTTCATATTTCATGTGAATAATTTTTTTGCATGTGTGGTTCTATTTCCTTTGTGTTTAGATTAAATTTGGATTATAAGACTTATAAGTCCAAATATAATTAGAAAAGAAAATTGCTTATAAAAAATAGATCAAAAAATAAAGCCCTGACCCGCCCGAGCTCGCAACCCATCTAGGATTGGATTAGGATGGACATTTTAAGGCTCTTTAAAAGAAAGGGGCAATCCGTCGTAATCCATCAAATTCTTTGACACACAGAGCTGAAATTGAATTGGGCCAGATCAGCCCGTTTTGACAGCTCTGACTATATCATAGCATCTAGTATATTGTCTTGAAAGTTTTTTATGAAAGTGAAAAATACTTCATATTCATGTGAATAATTTTTTTGCGTGTGTGGTTCTATTTCCTTTGTGTTTAGATTAAATTTGGAGAGTTACTACAACGCACTAATAATTATTGAACATACTTTTCTTTTTCGGTAGCAGAAATGCAACTGCACACATTATTAGTTGATGAACTCGTATTAACTTGTTCTCCGTCGATCCATATTATACGTGATGTATTTTAATTGAGCATGAAATTTTAGAAATATTGAAAAAAACTGATTTGTGTATCTATGCAATAATAATTCTGGTTAATCATATCTTATATAGTTAAAAAGTTATTGGTATCGCGTGTTTACGTACAACTAATAAATGACATATAACTTCATATAAAAATTTATTAGTTAATAACAATTAAATAAAATATATTTTTACTAGCTTGTTTTTTAGTTAACGAAAATTAGAATGATTAATTTAGTTAGGTGTAAACAACCACTAGTTACATAAGATAATATGAAGTACAAGAAACAATAGAAAGTATCAAAAGAAATATTATCACAGCACAATGATACAACCAATCAAACCGACCCAATACACTTTACTAAACTCTAAAAACAGACACTACAAGCATATCACTAAGACTCCGATAATCAAAACAAATCACACCTATTTATGTTCAACTAACAAGAAAACAATCCTGTCTACTATCATTATACACTAATACGCATCCTCCACAACTTTCTATTTAGGTAATGCCCTTGATAAATTATAACTGCTTTATTAATACAACACAAATATTATTTAATTTTAAATCCAATACAATCTTCATTCTTGTAAAAATATATTAAATATGTTATTATCATTATTTATATTCAAAATGATGCCTATTTACCCTTTTCATGTTCTACTAATTCACCCATCTATCACTTTATCAAGATAGCAAATATGAGCGATGTTATTGCATACTTGAATACGGTAACGGCATCTATGGTGGCTATATATAAAATACCTCTCAGTAAGCATAAATTATGAGAAGCTTAAAGTTATTACTTTTAAATATAAAAAAAAATGAAATATATATATTAAAAATATACGTTACATAAATTGAGACCTAAACAGAAATATATAATGGAGAAACAAATCTATATATTAACTGAAGTAAAAGTTTTTAATTTATAAGAACTATAGCTTGTGGCCTCTATAAACCATATAATTAATTAAATGCAACTTGTAGAATGTTAGCATGTGCTTAAAGGACATCCATACTGATAATATAAGCCAAAACCTTAATCGTAGCATGAACTTTTCTCAACTTTTTACACGCATATTCTGGGACACCATTTATGTATAATTCCTGAAATTAATCATTAACTCAATGATCTAGCTAGCTAGCTAGCTCAATCACTATTAAGTAAATTAAAGGAAATTAATGTCTAAATACATGGTTATGAGGCAATAAATGATAAAGTTAGCTCAATCAAATGAACAAAGCTGCCTAGGTTCAGAATGTACGTAGATGAGAACCAACTAAAGATTCATGATATGGAAACATTTGGGGCAAAGTTGTTTAAGAAAAAGAATGCATTATACAATTATATCTATTGTGAAAAGCATGGACCATGATAAGATAGAAAATGTCCGGTTTAATCAGAGGAAAAAATAAATTAGGGAGAAATATTCAAGATTTTATCAAGGATGCGGCGAGATAAATGCGACCCCTCTCCTAAGTAATTTGGAACTAATATTATTACCTTCTTTTTTATCGTCTAACAAAGAGATACTCTCTTAAAGACCTGAACAATACCAAAAACAAAAAGAGATTAAAATTTTATTATATTTTTTTTGTTTATTTTAATTTATTTTCTTGTTCCCTTTTCTAAATCTTTTTTTCTTCTTCTTCTTCTTCTTCAATTCTTCTTTTATATTAATTATTGCCATTTCTTTGCCACTTTTGAGGCTACCACTTCGTTGATTACTATCTCTTAGACTTCTTTCTTCAGTATTAAAATCTTATTCAAAAGAATCTCTTACATTTTGAATAATATTACAAAACTCATTGCATTGAATTTTAGAAATTTAAGAATTGGCAATATTTAGGTTTTTTTAATTGAGTTTTAACCTAGTATTTTATAAATCCTCATTCGATAATTTTGAAATCTTTATTTTTAATTGTGTTGTAATTATATGAAAAGGAATAAACTAATTGATGATATCTCCAAACTATAAATATGCTTATTGAAGAGTAAATCTAATTAAATTTTTTTTTACCAACAAATTACAAAGTCTAAAAAATTATATAGGAAAAGTTCGAAACATTTACTTGAAAAATGAAGAAAGAATATGAGGGAACAGATTAGCTGAAGAAGATAAATTATGTACACGGCATGAGGGTGGCGGGGGGGCGGGGGAGGGAGGGGGAGTTTGAAACGGAAGGGAGAAAAGAAAACTATAGTGAAGTAGGAAAGACGGAAAAAAAAAGTAAAATATAAACAAAAAACGAAAAATGGAAAAGAAAAATATATTTAATTAAATTATTACGTGTCAAATAATTATTGGTGCTTGGTTAACACATTTTGAAAAAATATAGTTAAAGGCAAAAGGATAGCTCCGATATACTAAAATCCATGTTATGTTCAGTTGTTGTGGGCGGGGGAGGGGGGCAATGAATTTGATAAAGAATATATAATTTTTTTTTTAATTATGTTAAAAATATTTAAAATTAAATATATATTTATAATATTAATATTAAACATCTATGTTCTACGTAATATTCCGACGAAGGGTGTACACCTGATCACTCTTCTCCAAAGATGGCTCCGACGCTGGTTATATCCAGCGTTCAAAGAAAGAGCCGAACACAAAAATCTATTATATATAGTCTTACTTTAAATTTTCGTCACATCTTAAATATTTAAATTCATAATCACATGACAATAAATTTATTAATTATTTTAAAATTTTCCTTCGAAACTAATTACAAAAAAGGTAATAATAATGATTCAAGGTTATTTAGAGGGCAATAAAACCCCATGAATTAAAATATCTTTTTTAAAAATAAGATACAAAAGTTAGAGATAATGATATATAATCTCATGAAATAACTACGTTGCTACTCCACATGATAATAAAGCACATGATGCCAAAAGCATAAAGAAACCCCCTATAACAAACATAAAAAGTGATAACTTTTCCTTTACTTCTATAGAGCGGCTTCGTTTTTGTGCATAATAATTTTGGATGTTTCTCGACCGTCCCCTATTTTCTTCTTCTTCTTTCCTTCCACTTACTTTCTCTATCTGCCATTCTTTTCTTCTTCTTGTCATTAGAATTTCTTTTCACGTACTGATTAATACTTTTGACCAATATTGGGATGTACAATATTCATTCGATCATATGCTCGCAACCCCACAATCACATCAAAATCATAATCATAATCCTACAAATTTAATTGGATTCCCACTTTGTGGACCCGCTTAATGTTTAACTATTTAAGATAAGTAGTAGTTAAGTGGATGATAATTGACTCTAAATTATTAAATTCTACACAGTGCAAATAATATTGTTTATGTGCCTATCAATGTCATAGATAATCCCTGTTTCAACTTATTTGCTTTATTCTTTTTCCTGTCTTCTTTAGGATAAATTCACTTTTAATATATATAATAATAATATATTTAATATAATTTCACAAGTAAAAATTAAAAAAAATAATATGTATGCAAAAATTCTCAGCTCAAGAAAATAACATAAATGACGAAATCACGATATAATAATAAACAAAGCATGAAAAAGTATTTAAAAAATGAACAGTAATTATAAAAATAATAATATAATAATTAAAATATAAAATATAATAAATAGAAATAGGCTCAAAACACATAAAATTATGACCAAAATCATCGTCACATACTTTAAATTTTGGGGTTCCTATTGCGCTCCCAGCTCCCCGCTCCCCGCTCCCCGCTCCCCGCTCCCCGCTCCCCCCTCCCCCCTCTCCGCTCCTTGAGACTTTATAATTTAATAGTGAGGGTATTATTAACTCAGGTAGAGTAGCAAGTAAACATATATATAAATATCAATTTTGAAACAATGAATTGAATAATTTAGGTTATTTAGTTAACATCCATGAAGAGAAGGTTATAGAGCTTTAAGTCTACTAGCATGGAAGGATAAGTGAGACAGTCACAGTTAACTATCTATTAGTTTCTATCTTAATCTATGTCATTCATAATCTCCTATCAAAGGTCATCCCCTTGATAAGCTGAAGTTGTTCCAATTTTTAGGCAATAAGATTCAAATGACATAGGCGAAGTACATCAACAAATCTTATGTTTGTCAATAGATTTTATTTGGACAATCAAATTGTAATTGAGCATCTAAACACGGGACAATATGTTCTCATCAGACACTTTTGGCTCTAATTCGAAAAGATTTTGTGCATATATTCCAAGCATCCATTATGTAGATAAGTTAATCTAAGTAAAATAGGTTATATCTTGTAATTATACACATAAACTTCAATTGAAATAGACTTAAAATTTTATGACTTATTGAGGCTAGTGGTACAATTAAAAAAGATTATTAGTACAATGGTCATGTGTTTCCAAAATTTCATACTCAATTGAAATATATTGTAGTTCGAATATCTAGGTGAAATCTAGAGGCAAATCAATGTATAATTTCACAAATGATATTATTAAATTTTGCACATTCTTTTTTTCATACTGTACATTAAAATAATAATATATTAAAAAAATAATAGATGAGAAAATTTTAAAATGGAAAGTTAAAAATTCAAGTTGTGTTTGTAAATATAATTAATTAACTTGAAAAAAAAGAAGAAGAAATCATGTGAGTGAAAATAGCATGTCACTTGAAAAATTAATCAAAACTATTTTTTATAAAATCAATTTGATGTATGATCAAACTGTTACTATAGAAAGACAAACAACAGTGAAGGAAATTTTGAGGCTTGTGTTCAACAAAATTTTCTTAAAACAGATTCGCTCCTCATGGATAGTGCTAGAGGTTTGACAGCGTCTGTTTCCCAGGATACAACGGAAAAATGTGAAGCCTATTTTGCACTCAAACAAGTCCACTAATGGACTGAAAAAGAAATGATGAACACAGTAGCAAAGAGGAAAAATTATTTCAGAATTTTGTTGTGTGTTTGATGCAAAAGGACTTGATATTTATTGTTGAGTGTGTGACCTTTGCTCTTGATTGACGACTCTTCAAAACCCCTCATAAAATAAGAATTCATATCCATTAACTCAAAAAACTCTTAAGCTGGATTCAATGAATTCTTCATGACCTTTGGCATGCAAAAAAAATATAAAAAGTCATTGGAATTCTGAAGTAAAACAGTGGGAAAACTTGAGGTTGATCAGGCTCCTCGTTTCGGTCCAGGATTTGTGTCCGCAGGGCACACCCGTACATAGATAAAGCTAATTTGACTTCCACACAACCTTGGATTTGCACCTCCCCTGTGCGCACACACACGAGGTTGTACCATAGGGTATAGGTTTGTCAATATTTTACAAACCTACAAGAAGCACTTTCATATATAAAGTGTCACCATTTCCTCTAAACTACCAATGTGGTATAAAACTCCCTTAGGTTGACTTTCCAATCATTCTTTTCCTTTTCCATTTCCATTCACACTCACTCAACTAAATATCCAACAATATCATCCTTCGGTTGGTTGAAAAGGATGAATTTGATTTTGATCAAGGGATCTTGAAATTTAAACTTAATTACAATTTATGAATAAAATGTATGAGAAATTTAAAATTTAGTTACTTGTGTTTGTCTCACTTTTTGGAATTCTATATCAAGTAGCTCGAATCTTCTCTACCTCAGCTCTGAGGTAATGGTATAGTATACACTGTATCCTTCCCAGAACTCACTGTATGGGTATATTGTTGTTATGTACATCAAGTGGCTTATGTGAACTTTATTATCACACTTCATGTGTTATTCAGAGTTCTGTTAGCGCCATTAACATGCCAGAGATCATATGGCGCTGTTCCTCAGCCACATGCTCTCCTTTATTACTCACAAAGAACCACAAAGGGGGGTCTTTTAATATCAGAAGGTTGAAGGTTGTGGAATTTCTGACACTGCTCATCGGTAATCTTAGTTCCTATAATTTGTTGCAGTTTTTTGGACATTAGTACTTTTTGGACTTCTTGGATGGGTGGAGGGTATTTATAGTTGAGGTTAGATAATGTGGACTACACATTTGCCCTCGGGCGTTCCTAAACTATCTAGATATTTAGCTTTTTCTAAGACATTCTTATTCTAAATACTTACTACATCTAAGCTTTTAGATAATGGGCTTCCAATCCTAGTGGGCTTTATACTAATTAGACTTCTATGGTGATTGGGCTTCCACAATTGTTGGGCTTTAGGGACCTCATTGGGCTAGTGATGAAATTTTAACATAATTTACCAAGTTCTTGGGAAATTTATAGTTCTAGTTTCCTCCTATAATCATCCGAATACTCTTTCTAAATACCGATATATGTTTATTTATTGAAGGTACAAAGATAGGACTGGTATATGGACAACCGAGCATTTTGAGGCCTGGAAACCAATTGTAAGCGCAGTCCATGTCAAAGGAGGAATCTTTTTTTGTCAACTTTGGAATACATGAAGGATTTCCAGCACAGATAACTGGAATCATATAGTCACATTTGACGCTTTGAGAGAAGTGTCTCTCTAAGTCTACCTCTGTGCTTCTTAACCGACTCTTTTATCATAGATTTTCAGGCCAATGGACTGTTAAAATAGAGAAGAAGTATAAAGCCTTCTTATTAAAATGAATTGAAAAGAAAAATACACAAGAGTAGTTTATATAGCTAGTTACAAGATAAAAATAAAAAAGACTAAATAACCATAAACCTAATATATGCTAATATCCCCTCTCAAACTCACAATGCTACAACGATAAGCATTGAGAGTCTGTCAAACAAGAAACGGAAGCATAGAGTCGAGTATACTCTCATAAATATATCAACAACCTGTAAGGAAGAAGGAACAAAGGGCAATGTAATAGTGCCGATCTGTAGGTGGTGGCGAGTGACATGACAATCAATCTCGATATGCTTGGTTCGCTCATGAAATATTATATTACGAGCAATTTGAATAGCACTCTGATTATCATACTATCATGGAGTAGGGTGACAAAGAGAGATACCCATATCAGCAAGCAACCAACATAACCAAATAATCTCACAAGTAGTCGAGGTCATGACACGATACTCAGCTTCTGTAGAAGACCTAAAAATGATATCTTGTTTCTTGCTCTTCCAAAAAATAA